>LR749982.1:0-12264 GCA_902729485.2 Mus minutoides | reverse complement strand
AAAAAAAAAAAAAAAAAAAAAAAAAAAAAAAAAAAAAAAAAAAAAAAAAAAAAAAAAAAAAAAAAAAAAAAAAAAAAAAAAAAAAAAAAAAAAAAAAAAAAAAAAAAAAAAAAAAAAAAAAAAAAAAAAAAAAAAAAAAAAAAAAAAAAAAAAAAAAAAAAAAAAAAAAAGAAGAAGAAAGAAAGAAAGAAGAAAGAAAAAGAAAAACAGGTGTAACAAACTGATAAAAATCTGAAAATCTGGACTACAAAAGAAAATTCATAAAGTGTTACTCCTATTCCACACAGAGCGAGAAAGAGAGGGAGAGACTTTTAAAATACTGGTATACTGGTGGTAGATTACAGGATCAGAGTAAATACTAGAGGACTAGAGGGAGAAAAAAAAATTTCTCACTCTGCTAAAAAGGACCACTCCACACTCATGAAACACCCATCTGTGTGTCCTGGTCAAAACTCTTTCCTGATCTGTGACTGTGCAAACCTCTCTTTCTTCTCAAATCTCTTGACACCCACATTTAACTGCATCTTAATCACATGACTGCTTCCTATATGGTCATAAAAAAGAAACTTCCTTAGGTTTCCAATAGCATAAATCCACCTCTTGCCAGCCAAAGAGTCCCCTTCCCTGGATAAATCCTTCCTGTTCCAGAACGTCATTCTCTCTACAAATTCTCTCTTCTTCTTTATTCACTAGTACTTAAGCTTTATTCACTAGTACTTAAGCTTTATTCACTAGTACTTAAGCTTTATTCACTAGTACTTAAGCTTTATTCACTAGTACTTAAGCTTTATTCACTAGTACTTAAGCTTTATTCACTAGTACTTAAGTACGTATTCACTTAGTAGGTCGGCTTTTAAAACTACCAAGGGTAAAGAAACAACAGAAAAAAAAAATCTTTGTTCTTGTCTACCACATTCAGTTTCTTCCCTCTTCACAGCTAATGTTTGATCAAGTTCTCATACACTCACTTCAAAACGCTGAACGGTGTGATTACCTCAGTGCAACTGCTCTGACAACTTCTAGAATGATCTGCAAGTTCCTGAATATGGTGGAATCCT
Organism: Mus minutoides; assembly: GCA_902729485.2. NCBI lineage: Eukaryota > Metazoa > Chordata > Mammalia > Rodentia > Muridae > Mus > Mus minutoides. The sequence goes on along the minus strand of LR749982.1, from coordinate 11,206 downwards.
TACAGGATTCTCCACATTTTCTTTAAACGCTTTCATACTGATGAGTACTATCACCTTCTGAAACTTCCCTTGGCTTCTAAAGTCTAAGAATCCATATTTTTCTTACAAGTCAGTGAGTGTTTTCTCCATGATTCTCTTGAAAGTTGTTCATTTTTAACCCATGCTTAATCCCAACAATAGGATTTGGATACTTAATCCCAATCCTAGGCTTTGAGCAATCTAAATTGCTTCCATATATTATATAATTTTGAAAAAGAGAAATACAGCTGTATCATGAAATATTGTACAGTCACATTCTTATGGGCCTTAATTTTAAAAGTTTTTACCCATTCGGGCTTTTAAAAATAGCCTTAACTAGAAATGAAAACAAATTTTAAAAGCATTGTGACTGTTTTTCCTTGAGCTGCCTTCCCTAATGATTTGATGGATGACTCTGGAGGCAAATACAAGCAGAATGGAGCCAATGAGCAAGGCACTGCTGAAGTCCCTTGGAAAGAACTCCGGCTGGGGTCGGAACTCAGAAAGCATACTTAGTATTTGACAGGCGCTGGCTTTGACCCCACTATAGTCCTTTCTACTCCTTTAACCTTCCCTCCACACTTCTTCACCCACGAGTTAATCCTCACAAGTTCTTGATTTCTCTTTCCCTAAGCATCTCTTTCACATTTCTTCTACTTCTTATATCCCCAAAAAAATCACCACCTAAATTTTGGCGACAATGACCTCATTCTTGAATGTTTTCCTTTTTTTTTCCCCTTCCCCATCAACTTCTGCCCTTCTTACATAAAGTGTGTTTTTAAGACCCGAATTTTACTGTGTTATGCTCCACTATGCAAAATTCTCTAATGGCTTTCCACCCCTCACAGTATTACAGAGTAAATAAACTCTTTCAGTGCCTTCATAAAGTACTACACAGTGAACAGGAATAACTGCCCTGTCTGTTACTGCTCTTCCTCTCCCTTTTACTGCAAGTACACTGATACTTCAATTATGAACTACAGAAATGCCATGCCCTCTCTGGACATATTCCTTTTCCTCCTCCTAGTCCTATCTGCCCTTTATCTGTCAAACCCTTCAGGTGTGGGCTTACAATTATTTTCTTAGGAGAATCACCTCTCGGATCATTCCCTCTGAAATGGAAACGTAAAACTACTCTTTTCTTCACCATTTGTTTAATGCCTGCATTTTTCACTAGGTCACAAAGCCTCGGGGGAGATCTGTCTTCCACAATGCACGCTCAATATCTAGCCGAGTCTGTAATCAAGTTAACATTCAATTCCGAGAGAGAGAGAGAGAGAGAGAGAGAGAGAGAGAGAGAGAGAGGAGAGAGGGGAGACTGAGTAATAATAGAAACTACTTAAGAAATGCAAATAAAATAAACCACTTTCTAATAAGCCACTGCTAGTACTAGTACTTCAGGGAGACTCGTGCAATTTGGCTTTTTTTGGCTTGTCTGCTCTTGGCTTTACTCCAGCCTTCACTTAATTCACCAAATTTCTTACAAAACAGAAAAGTGCTCTCACTGTGTCCTAAGACAATGGACTTCAAGACACAATGTATCGCTTTCATAATCGTTCAGTGGAAATCTACGTCTGTTCCTCGTAGGGGAAGTGTACCAATCTGAAAGAACAACACTGAGCCTTCAAGAGTTGGGGACCTGCAGCCTTGTTTCTCTGAGTTCCTGCTAATAACTCTTTCGGCCCACCTCTTAACCAGAAGAATGGCAGCTCAGACTCTCCCTTTTGAGCAGCTATGGTAACTTCTCTCCCTTTAGGCCTCGATCTAGCGAGAGATGGAGAAGCAGGGCCAGGACCCTGGCTGGTCTGCTACCCCTCAGCTCTGGGACGAGGCGACACCACGCGACTCCCGGGTCGGGGTGAGGCGGGTTACGGAGGATCGCCCTCCCTTGGCGGTCGCCGGTCCCCGACCCTCCGGAGCATCCTTCCCACCGGGAGGCCGACGGGGCGGGGCCTGGCCGGCTCAGCAGGACTCTGGGCGGCGCCCCAGACCTCCGCCGCCCCTCGGCTCCCCGACGCCCCTTACCCGAGGCATCGGTCGCCAGCGAGCCTCTCTCCGTCCGCTGCGAAGCTCGCAGAGCAAAAGGGCGCGGAGCCTCCGAGCCAGAACCCAGAGGTGGTGTGGAGACGTGAGCCCGGGGCTTCCCGCACTAGCACCGCACGGCCCCGGTAGAAACTTTCGCTAGGACCGACACGGCCGCCATGTTTCTGCCACTGACTCTCAGCGCTACGGATCGCCGTCAGGGTCAAGGCGCGCCGCGCGCTTCCTTCCCTGGCCCGGCCTCCTAGCGGCTCTCCACGCCCAGCGGCGAGCCTCGGGGAGGCAGGTGCTTGCAGCCCGGTGGGAAGGCCGGCTTCCCCACCCTGGGCCTGTTTAACTCCCACCCGGGATTAGCAGCAAAAGCAGGGAAGACCACTGATGATCAGGTCCCGAAAGCAGCGAGGTCACCGCTTAGGGGTGGACCGAAACTGGGCCAGCTAGAGTGGGATAATGGCGAGTGGACTATAAATCTATGTAGAAGGCATTGCTGCTCTTTCATATAGGTGGTATAATATATGGCTTTGCATATGCTGACCAAATCTTCAAAGACTCTCTCTCCTTGCCTCAGCCTGCTTTTCTAATTAAGCCCGCATTAATCCCCAATCCTGAGCATCTTTATTCTACAGCCCTAGCTAGCTTTCCTGGCCCTAAGTGGACCTTCAAACACCACAGATGATTTTAATTTGCATTCTGATGGCACTTGAATTAACATAGTTGTACACCCGAGCGCCTCATTTACAGGTGCTGTGGAGCTGCAGTCTCAGGGGTTGAAATTAGTTTCTCTGTCTGTGAAATGGTAACAAAACCTTTCTCACAGGACTGTGAATATACAGGGAAGCTGTGTGTCCCTCTATGTACAAAATGAATTTTAAAGATACTCAATACCTGTAAGAACACGTTGTTAAGGAGGGCTTTATTTAAGACAGTCTCGTAAGCGTACGGACCGCTATAAACCCATCTTGTAATGGAGAAGAAATAATGATTCCAATTCAGTAGAGAGCTTCTAGAAGTTGGACTTTAAAGATTAGGATCAGGGGTAGGGATGCTTGAGCAAATGGAGAATCACATTAGCTTTAAGGAGGACAATGACTTAGAAGCATAACAACATTGTTGCTAACACAACAAAGGTACTTGTTATCTAGAAAACAGGGAGATAAGAAAGATAGAAAGCTAAACTGACTTCATAGCGTTCTTAGTTAAAAACTAGATTTTACTAGGGAATACACAGCTGGGCCTGAAAAACAGTTTCTGAGCGAAGCCTGAATAGAATATGGCCAGGCAAAAAGAAAGAAGACCCCTTTTCTTTCCAAAAAAACCCATTTCTACCAAAAAGTCCCTGCCTGCCTTCTGATTCTATTTCCTGCTGCTTGCAGCCCCTCATATAGGTCAAACCATTTCAAAACCCTAGTCTGCTCACGTGTAAACAAATACTGATAACATCTATCCGACAAGGTTCTTCTGTGGATTGAGGGAGAATGTGTGTTTTAAAAATGCCTTACAACCTTTAAATGGCTTATCCTTTCAGATAAAGCTCCAAATCCTTAAATAGGGCATGTGGGTGTTATCTCAGTGGTAGAGTGCTTGCCTAGCTTGCATGATGTTCTGGCTTGGAGCAAGCACTGGAGGGGGGCGGCAGGGAGAGGGGGAGGGAGGAGAGGGAATGAGGGGGAGGGAAAGAGAAGGAGGGAGGGAGGGAGGGAAGGAGGGAGGGAGGGAGGGAGGGAAACATCCTCATATAAAAACAAATTGTGTGCTTTTCACCTCCAATTTAAACTCCCACACTCCCCAGCTCTGTGCCCCAGCCCGCTTTCACTTCCTCAAATGTAGCCCCCCCCCCCCCCGCCACCCTGTCCATTTTCTCTCACTATGACATTAGCTTAAGTTTCTGATAGAAATGTTTTAATGTTTTTAAAACACAGGAATCAAATATTGCTTGCCCTCACTAGTTCTCAACACTTAATTTATATTCGTGTTATCTCTGTGGGTTTTTATTTTCCATGTCTCTTAATGTTACAGTTGCCTTGGAGACCCTTGAGGACACCAGAGCTCTGTTGAGACCCTTTAAGGGAAAGCTGTTTCCTCCTGGTCAAAAGAATGGAATCTACATCTGACCATGGTTGAAGACCTGACATTCCGATCTGCTCCAAAGGCTGGAACATTCCATGCCATTGTCTCCTCCCTTAGGAGTCAGTGGAGCTAGACCTGCCTATTATCTGGTCAAAGGGCGGAATAATTATCCTCTTAGTGAGCTTTTCCTTCACAGAAGTCTCACTGCTTACAGAGCCCTGCCACAAGCTTAGAGGCTTTTCTGACTTAGGAGTTTTTCTTTCTTCTTTTACTTTCAGATACTGTCAAAAGTCTAAGCATGTTTTCTCTCACGCTTGGGGTTTTTCACTGTTTCTCTGAAACAATTCCCCTTTTCTTCCATGTAGCTGAGTACTGCTGTGGGCTGTTTTCTGACCTCCATTCCTGAATATGCCCCCCCCCCCCCAACTTAAGTAGCAAGGCTTTCTCTGTCTTCTTCATAGCTTTCCTCCTAGTAGCTACCAACTTGCCTGCCCTGTTTTCCCTCTGACTTTAATTGTCCTTGGGATTCAGAATTCACTTTTAACTCCTTCTATTAACAAAACTGAGAACCCAAAAAAGGAATCCCTGTTTCCTTGGTAACAAATGGTGCTCTACATGGAGGTCTCCAAATTTTCTCACATCAATAAAGTGAAAGTCTAATCATTTTCATTTAATAAATGTAGTTTATTAAAGCAGTTGTGACAGCCGCTACATCTATAGGGTTAAACCCGTCTCTTGGATTCAGATTTCATATATGGAGTAAAATAATTGGCTGTAGACTTAATCCTGCTTCCTAGCCATACTACCAAATCTATAATTTTGGGCATCCCTCCCTCAGAGATACTGTATTCACTTCCAATTCAACTTGCCTTTTGTGGACACTTTAAACATTTTTCATTTATTTGCTTTATGCCACCATCTGAGACCACTTTGGACAAACTCCTACTGTAGGAGTCCAGGGGCTGAAGCTATAAAGACAAAAACTCTTCAGTTGCCTGGCTTTTCAGTTGACCTGATGGTGGAGGTAAGGGAATGAAGAAAGGACAGATGCCAAGGCACATAGAAAAACTGGGATCAGGTATCATAGCTGGGATCATATGCTTTGATGGAAATGCACAGCAGCCTGGAAAGTTGGGGCATTTATTATGTATCTCTGAGCAAGAAGTAGACTTATTGTATACTGATTGGGTGCTGGAGGAGTCCAGTTAGTAATTCTAGGTAGATGGTCTCTGTTGCGAACAGTTTCAGGTTGTAGTCATCCAAGAAGGGGAAGCTGTGGTTGATAATTTCTGTAAGCATTGATTTTAGTTAAAGGTCAATAGCTCTTAACCATCTGTACTTGAACCAGAGAAAGGCTTTCTTTTCACCAGTCCTCTGAGCCTGACTTGCTGAAGGCCTAGCTAGTTCCCTGGGTTTGAAACATTGTGATTCTTGACATGGCCATACCCAATTTAACAGTACACATTCACTCAAGATTTCATTTCCTCCCCACAGATATGTTCACTTAATCATGAGTACCACCAGAGAGAAGATGATGACTTAGAAAAGTTTCAGCTGTAGGAGTAGAGTGGATGGAGCTAAGGTCTTAGGACAGTAGTGAGGGTATGGATACCGTGGCATCTGGACAGTTGTGACGGTATGGATGCTGTGGCATCTGGACAGTAGTGAGGCTATGGATGCCGTGGCATCTGGCTTTCATTATTAGATCTCAGGTGCCCATGCTTGACAAGAATAATCCTGCTGTCCTCTTTCAATCAGTTTTATAGGCTATGAAATGTCTGTGAATAGCTCCATGGCCAATTATAGACCCCCTGTACTAATTATCCAATTGTAGTTTCTGTCTGTAGATTTCTAGATCTAGATCCCCAAGAGTCCTTTGAGCTACCAAATATACTCTAGCAAATTTATTTTCTACTTAAATCAGCCATTTCTACTTAAATAGAAATAGCTGTTTTGTGTTGCTGAGTACTAAGATTCTTTATAACAGACTTTTTCCTTCTCAAAAATGTCACCTTGTTTCTTGATGATAATTATCATTTCTGTATATTTTAAAATATCTTGTGTTTGAAAGTTCAAAAATCTTTAATCTGTACAATCAAAGGCAGTTAATTTGGATAGTTGGGTGCACAAGTACTTTTTCAATGTCATGATGTAAAATCTGACTACAAGTATATTAATTAACACGCAGGGTTACAAGAGTTTTTGTTTGTTTGTTTGTTTGTTTTTAATGTGGAAGTGAAACGTGTTTAAGAAAATGCCTAGCTATCACATCACACAGGCAGTTCTTCTTTTCCAAGAATCAAAGCAAGGAAGAGAAGGTGGAAAGTCTATAAAGCAGAGGTGAGAGATGACATCAAGGAAACGTGTCTTCCAGACACCGTTTCTTAGCATTACTGATGTACTGATGAACTAACTCATAGAGACTGTGGCAGCACACACAAGACCCACACAGGTACAAGCCACACAGGGTCTCAGAATGGAGATGGGGAAATGGACACAAAGTCCCACCCCTAACCAAGAAGCTATTTGCATCTGATACCTGCTTGCAACAGGAAGATCAGATGTACCAGTGTTCAGCAGGGGACTGTCACTGGATTTGTCAACCACATTCCATGGGAGGTCTCATGTCCAGTAGCAGGCCAACACAAAACAAACTCATGGAGGTTTGTTTTTGTGTTTTGTTTTGTTTTTGTCTTATTTGTGTTTTGCCTGTTTGCTTTGAGTTTTGTTTGAAGGTTATCTTTGTGTGCGTGGAGGAGTGTTCTTTGATTTGTTGTTGTTGTTGTTGTGTCGAGAGGGGAGATTGAGAAAGAACCAACATTGGGTTGGGTGCGTAGGGAGAATCTAGGATGAGTTGGAGGAGGGTGAAAATGTGATAAAAATATACTGAGTAACAAAAAAATATTTTTAAAAACTATAAAAATAAACACATACCAAGCAAATTGATTTCTTTAAAAACTGTTTTTAAATCTTCTGCTAGCAGTATGACTCCTTTCAAAATGATTCCAGGGATGTAGACAACTTTTTAGGACTTCCACAAAGTCCTGTTTAAGCACTGTGTCATGTCTCCTTTCTGATAAGAATCTGTGTATAGCACATTGTCTGAGGCTTGCTTACATTACAGGGTACCACACACTAGTGAGGGAGGTGATAACATCCACTGATTTTTTTTTTTAAGTTAGCATAAAAAGTATTGGGTTTCATATGGCTCTCTTGGTGCTTATTAATCATCTCCCTGTTTTCTTTTAAAGATCACCTATATTAATCTTATTAAAAGTTACCAGAGTATCTAATAATCATAAAGGACTACATGAAATTTATTTCTTAAAAAAAAAAAAAAGTGGAAGAGCAATGAGCTGCCTGTATCCAAGGTGTCTGTATCCAAGCCTTATGACCTGAGTCCATCCCCAAAACCCACAAGTGGAGGGAGAAGAGTATGTCTTGCAGTTTATCCCCTGACCTTCAAGCACATGCCAGTACCCAACCCCAGACATCTGGCACATCAACAGCCCAACACCTGGACATAAGACAGTCATCTGGGAATCTCTTCAGTGCCACGAGATTTCAGGCGATGGTTATTGATGACAGTGTAATGATCCTAACAGCTGGAACAGATGTTCTCTGACACATGCTTCTTTGCAGGTACAGTCTAAGTGTTCCATGCCAAGAAGTTCACCCAGAGGAGTTAATTCAGACAAACAACACCTGTTTAAAACAGAACCACGTTAATAAAAAAAGTAAGAAGGGGCAGAGAGAACAGCACCTGTGTCACAGAAGAATGGCTCTTTCCCTCATATATTTCAATCCTATGTGGCAGGATGCCACCAATGAATCCCATATAAATCCTTCCTTACAATCTATGTTGTGTTCCTTCCTTTAAATTCTTCAGTCTGGATCTAAGGCTAAAGTCTGGGTTTTCAAGGGATGGTAGCACCATCCCATTTCGGTTACATCTATATTATAGATAGTGCTTTCATCTATATTATATAACCTTTATAAAAATCCAGTGCTATAAATAGCTTCACCGGTTTACAAGTAAAGTATCCAACAGCCAGTGGAACTACATGGTTCCAGGTCCTTATAATTAACCATCACAGAGTAGGGACTTAAACCTGTTTTATGGTTTCTGTTTTGGGTCACCACTGGGGAGTAATCTTATCAGCAGTGCTCATAGTACATGGGAAAAGAGAGCTATTCTGAAAAACATTTAAGAACCATCGGGAAGAGTCTAAACTACGTATCCATCCCAGCTGTTCTTGATGTAGTAAGTACTAGGTGTTCTAAAGGGATCCTAGTAAGCAAATTCTCAGAACCCAGATTTAAGGATTACATTCAGATATATACGGCTCATATCACTAGATATTTTGACTTCAACTTTTAATTTTATCTCAGTGTTCTTCATGTACTAAAAAGTACATCTCCTAAGACTTTATCTGTCTACAAAATGAAAATACTGTAGTACTGTGCCCAGAAGTTCCCAATCATCCATCACTTTCTGTTGTGTGGTTTAAGAAGCAAAGTTGGACTTTCTTAAGTAAGGCACCCTGCTTCCATTTAAGCATGAATATTAGGGTTTGTTTGGTCTTTTGAGACTGTCTCTAATGTAGAAGAGGCTGGGCTCAAACTCTATATGGAACTAAGGATAGCATTGAACATCTGATCCTTCTGCCTCTGCCCTCGGGGCTAGGATTACAGGCGAGTACTGCCATACTGAGTTTATGCAGGGCAGCAGATCAAACTCAGGGCTTTCATGCTTGCTAGACAGGCGCTCTCCCAATAGCTAACTCCAAGGTCTCCATTTTGTTAGTCTATAGAGATCAACTGAGCAGCATTCTATCACTTTCCCCTTCTCGTGCGCTGAAGATCAGCACCTTAACACTAGAACTCAGCAAAGGAAGGGAAGGCAACTATAGTTATTAACGATATTGTAAGTTTTCAGTCTCTCTCTCTCTCTCTCTCTCTCTCTCTCTGATTGGACTATTTCAAAAGGACTATTTCATCAAGTTAAGATATCCTTTGTTCTTGTAGTATGTTGTTCCAGTCCTTAACAGTATTTTGGCTTGTTAAATTCTTCACTTCTGTGATTTCTCTTGAGGTCCTCCTAAATTCCCACTCCACTCACTCAAACCCGGTATGAATTGTCTCCCTGTTTTTTTTCTAAATTTATTTCTTGTAACTGTATACTGGTTTTGCCTGGATGCATGGCTGTGCACCACTTTAGTGCCTGTTGGTTGTACATGGCAGAGGAGAGCAGAGGGTTGCATGGAACTGCAGTTACAAACCACTGTGGTCCACTGAGAATTGAACCCAGGACCTCTGCTTCAATTCTCCCTGAGCCATCTCCACAGAGTTATTATTCTATTTTGTGTGTTTGTTTGTATAACTGTGTATTTGCATTCTTTTCTATCTCATTGATATCTCAGTTGGTTTCTTTATTTGGTCATTATTGGTTTGTTTATTTATTTACTTATTGTGTGAGTGGAGGTATGTAGAGGTCAGCGGACAGCTAGTGGAGTTAGTGTTCTCAAGTGAGACTCAAGGGTTAAACTAAGGTCATCAGGCTCAGTGGCAAGTCCCTTTACTCACTGAGACATCTCACTAAGCCTTGATTTATTGACATAAACAATATCTTTCTTTGTTACCAAGGATAGTTTCAAACTTACTTTGTATCACAGTCTGGTCTTGTAAGCCTGCCTCTGTAGCCTGCGAGGCTGATGGGTGTGCTCCACAACATGCAGCGGGTACATTCTTCACCAGTCATTTCATCCATTTTAGTATCTTTGTAAGATATCACTAGAGAATTTATTTTATTATCATTTATTTATTATTCATTTAAAACGAATGTTTTTTTATGGGACATGCTGAAATTTGTGCAATGCCTTACCACTTACAGTGTGGCCTTCTTAGTAAGCTGCTTTGTCTTGAAGATGTGTCTTCAGGAGTCAGTGATGTCATGCAATGTTGGTTTTAATTTGTTCTGGACACTACAGTGTAGTCTCTTAACAGCGTCTTTGGCTGTGATTAATGATCCTGGGCATGGCAGGGTTGGAATGATCCATTGTCCTTGGTGTCTTTAGCAGTTTCGACAGATGTGCTACAGAAAGCAATGGAGGGGTTGTTTTCTGTGTAGCCCACTCCTAAAATAGGAGTGGCAGACCAACAGAATTCACTCAAATATTGTTTTATTTATGTCTATGTCTATGTCTATGTCTATGTCTATGTCTATGTCTATGTCTATGTCTATGTCTATGTCTGTCTATGTCTGTGAATGTATATGAACTAGACCATGCATTAGAAGATGGCATTGAATTCCCTGGAGCTGGAGTTAGAGGTAGTTGTGAGCTACCCAGCTTAGGTGCTAAGACTGAACTGATCCTCTGCAAGAGCAAGGCATGAACTTAGGCTTAGCATCTTCCAGCCATTCCACAGGCATGCTTGATGCTCCCAGCAGGGTCTCTGGCACAGGCAGAACTGGTTACCTGAAGAATTCCAAGAAGGCATGACACAGGCCAATAGGTATGAAAGAAAAAAAGTGGCAGAAACTTCAGGTTTCCCCTTCTGTGTACCAGGCCCAGGCAAGACATCCATGCACTGTCAGACAAGATGAAAACAGCTGGAGTGGGACCTATAAGTGGATAGCTGCAAGAACTGTCATTTTCTATGGGAACACAATGGGCTTATAACTTTAAGTGGCAAGCCAAACATCACAGCTAGCATAGATGCGTGAAGAGGCATAGTGTTGCCTGCAGACAGTAGAGCACAACTTGCAAAAATAGGATGCTCTCCCCAACAAAGAAAAGATGAGCGCTTTACTAGGAATTCCCATGGGGGAGGGGCACATGCTTGGTTTCAGATGCATATGTGTGGGCATGTATTCTGAGGGTCATAACTCAAGAGGATGTGGCAGAATGGAGGACCCCCATGTGATTAGAGCTGTGCTGTGGAGGTGGTGCAGAAACTCTTCACAGTAATCAGTACTTGCTGGTCACCTCTGCTTCTGCTGTCAGTTGTGGCCAACTGCAACAGGCTAGGAGAGAGACAGCAGAATGTGAGGCAACCAGATTTTTGGAAGACAGAAAAC
>LR754194.1:64063-80606 GCA_902729485.2 Mus minutoides | reverse complement strand
TTTTTTTTTTAATTATTGGATATTTTACTTATTTACATTTCAAATGTTATCCTCTCTCCCAGTTTTCCCTCTGCAACCCCCCTATCCCATTCTCCCTTCTACTGCTTCTATGACACTGATTCCCCATGCACCTACCCACTCCCACCTTACCTTCCTGGCACTCCCTACATTGGGGCTCAAGCCATCAGAGGCCCAAGGGCCTCTCCTCCCATTAATGCCAGATAAAGCCATTCTCTGTTACATAGAAACTAGGCTTCTATGTAGTCTTCTTTTGCTTTTTCTTTTCTGAGATAGGACCTTACAGTGTATATGAAACTATTCTCAACCTAACTATGATCTTTCTGCATTCAGCTCACTGCATGATAGGCATGGGCCAACAAACTTGGACTTTTCATCCATTTTTAAAGCTTTTTTGAAAGGTATGAATCTGGCTGAATAGCCCAGAGACATAGTTTAGAAACATAGTAAAAAACATCAGGTCTTTAATAAGATCAATGAAATGATTCCTAATGATATTTTACTATCCTAATAGACCAGTGATTTGTCCAGTCATCATCAGAGAAGCTTCTTCCAGCAGCAGATGGGAGCAGATACAGACCCATAACTAGATAGTATATGAATAGAAAGTCAAAATTTAAGGTCTCCATTGGGTTTCTCCTCTAGGAGCTCAGGGAACCTCATGAAAAAGATTATAGAAGTCAGAGGGGGTGGAGGACACCAGGAGAGCATGGGTCACTGAGTGAAGTAAGCAGAGCTCATGTGGACTTCCAGAAACTGAAAGTGCAAGCACACAGACTGCATGGGTCTACCCCAGGCCTTCTGTATAGATGCTGTGATTCTTAGCTTGGTGCTTTTGTAAGATTTCTAACAGTGGATCAGGGGTATCTCTGACTCTCCAACCTGTTCTTGAGACCCTTTCCTCCTATTAGGGTGCTTTGTCCAGTCTTGGAATAAGGGGCTTGCTGTGTTGTATTGTATCTTGTTTTGTTGGGTTTGGTTGTTGTCTGTTCATTTCTGAAAGGAAATAGAGAAGGTGTGAAACTGGGAGGAAGAGAGGAGCTTAGAGGAGGGGAGGGAGGTCAGGATGCATTTGGATGAGGGAAGAATCCATTTTCAATTAAAAAAAACATTTAAAATGTATGGATCTATGGACAATGAACTAATGGAGAAATTTGTGTCACACACACACCTTCCCTCAAGAACACCAAGAAGCAATTTCTCATACAATATTTTAACTTTAGGTGGATAATGAGTCAAATTGATGTGCATAGACAAAACTAATCATTAAACCTCTGAGAGGAGGTCAGAGTAGAATAATAAATTCATGTAATATTTTCTCTTTCTTTATTATCAAATGAATTGATGAGATCAAGAAGGGATGAGTGAGGGTTTTTTTTTTTAAACTTACTTTTAAAATCTTATAGTTGTGTGTGTAGCAGTTGGGTGTGTGAAGATGTGTAAGTATGGGTGCTCTCAGAGACCCAAAGAAGGCTTTGGATATGAATAAGCTAAGTTTTTATGCATCATTCTAAAGAATAAGTGCAATTTTGTTCAAAGAATAAACATGGAGTCACCAACAACCTGCTTAGTATGTCTAATATTAAATACTTAATGAAAGCTCAATAAATGTCAAGCAAAAGCTGTGATGACCTTCCTAAGAGTTAAGCTGAGTATAATTAAAATAAAAAATAAAATGCAGATTAATACATTAATTGCATGACACTGGTTCTTTGAGAATAGACTGATCTGGAATGATTAATTGGTAATTAATTTTCAGAGAAGAATCTTTAGCTTCTAAATAAGACAACGATATAGAGGCTCTGGCAAATTCATGCTATCTATTTACCCTTCCCCATTTCTAAGAATTGTCATGGTCACTGGTTAGTACATGTCTAAGAATATTGACTTTATGTGGTGAATTAGTGGAAACAAGACCCACAGGTAGATCCTGAGTGAATCAAGGAGCCCAGTGTCACACTCCTTTCTGGGATCCATCAACAGCTCGTGCTGACATTGAGACTGATACCAAGTTTTCCACTTGAGATATAAACGACTCCATTACATAATTCTTGATCTGTCTTTTTCTTTTTTCTAGGCAACACCTTCTAAAATATATATACCAGCTAGAAAACGGCTTTCAGGTTTACCAAATAGGTAGTGATATGTATAGTAAAGCCAGATGTAAAGGCTTAACTATGATATCACTGCACTCATACTTCTGTCTGTACCCACAAACTCTGTTTCTTTTTTCAATGCCTAGAAAACTCCTGTTTACTCTATAGGACTCATTTATTTTACTCATTTTGGGGAGTATACCCTGTTCATACACTATGGATTCTCCGTCACAGCAGCCACTTCAAGAATCTCTCACAGTGTCCTAGACATTCTGCTACCTTGCTTAGTTAGGTCCCTCAGAACAGAAACAGGCACACACACACACTTTATGTATTGAGTAGAGCGTTTGCCTTACAGTAGACACTTGATAAATACTTGTCAAATAAACTAATGGGCTTCTTAGGAATAAAAGAAGATATTCAGTGGTAGATGGATAGTAAACAGCCCTCTTTGTTCATTTGGCTGAAACCTTTATCTATAGTATGGGGTTCATTTGGCTGAAACCTTTATCTATAGTATGGGGTCCATTTGGCTGAAACCTTTATCTATAGTATGGGGTTCATTTGGCTGAAACCTTTATCTATAGTATGGGGTTCATTTGGCTGAAACCTTTATCTATAGTATGGGGTCATTTTTCCAAGACAGAGAATACCAGGCTGCTTACTTTCATTGGTTGACATCCATCTTTCTTCTCCCTCCCCGAACTTTGTAATGAGAGAAGAATCAGACACAGCTATTGAGGTTGCTTTGCACTATCCCAGGAAGTAATGTTTGATTGGAGTTTTTTTTTCAGCCTGATATATACATTTTTTTTAGTACAGCTATTTAAAAAAATGTTTTAATGACATTGAACAGCTTGCAGGGCTTACTTATTTATTTTTCTTTAGTACAGAATGGCAATAAAAATGCATTAGTAGATGGACATGCTTGGCATATTAAAATATATACAGTTTTTGGTGGTGCCCTACTGTAAAATCATTTCTTTGTAATAAATTTTATCATTTTCTACCAACAAATATGTACAAGGTGAATCATCATAAGAAAAATAAAATTAAACCTAATTTTCATAGTAGAAAATAGAAAAATAGTACTTCTTCTAGAGTTCATAGTATCTCATATGCTCAGATCTGAAGCAGATCCCAATGGTAGAGAGACTACACACATACATCACAGAGGTCAGAGGTTCCCAGTGACTTACCCATAGGTATCAGAACCAGGACATAGGTGCAGAGGAGTTATGAGGGAGCCTAGTTAAAATAATGAAGAGTTTAAAGGTCATGTAAGGTTTTAATGTATCCTGAGTTTATAGGCAGACAAATCACTAGAAAATAAAATACTTGTTCACTTATTAGGAAACATATTCTGTGCAGTATTTTGCTATGAAGATATAAGCTAGGAATTGGCAGGGCGATTGGCAGGAAGGTACGCATAGCTGAAACAAAAAGAATAACAATTGGATATGAGTGTCTGCATATCTGGGGCGAGATATCCTTTAAAGATGTAGTCTAGGCACATAACTGAACAACAGAGCAGCCATCTTGGATGTAAAATAGAGCCAGAGGTGTTGCAGCATATTGCCTGAAAAGGCCAATATGTAATCACAAGCTCTTGAGACATACAAAGAAACAAAAAGTTATAACCTAATCAGGGAAGAAAGCAATGGATAGAGATTATTTCTAAACACTCCTGGGTGTTGAATTTGGCATATAGTTAAAATGCTATTATAAATATATTCAAATAATTAAAGTCAGGTACACTTATGAGATAAATATGATAATAACCAATAAAGAGGTAAAAGTTATCTTTATGTCCAATGGATTTTATTTTAATTTTCAAAGATAGGGTTTTAATTGAAATAGAATTATATCTCACTGGGAGAAGAAGAATTATCCTCTCCCAGGGATACTCCTTAATGGTTGTCCATTGCAGAATACTCTACCTTGAACAACCTATAGACATCACCAAAAAATAGAATCATCAAATTGTTTTATATAGAGCAGCTGGGACAGGATCCAGCCTGCTATGCACTGTCCCCACCAGGAGAGAGCTAATCTCCCAGGAGTACTTTCACTCCCAGGCTTGGAGGTGAGATAGCCACTTTCTGTCCAATAACTGTCAGGAGCAGGCTGGCCAGAAGCACACTGGGCAGAGGAACACTGGAGCAGCTGGGACAGGATCCTTCTGGACACCGCCATCTACACCAGGAGCTTGGGCTGTTTCAGAGCCCTCTGTACACATGTTCAGCCAGAAGAGAGCTGGTCTCACAGGAATGCTGACACAGGCTTACAGACCCACAGGAGGGACAAGCTCCAGCCAGAGACAGCAAGACCATCTAACACCAGAGATAACCAGATGGCGAAAGACAAACACAAGAATCTTACCAACAGAAACCAAGGCAACTTGGCACCATCAGAACCCAGTTCTCCCACCACTGGATACCTCAACACACTAAAAAAGCAAGAAGTGGATTTAAAAGAACATCTCATGATGCTGATAGAGGATTTTAGGAAGGACATAAATAACTCCCTTAAAGAAATACAGGAGAACACAGATAAACAGGTAGAAGCCCTTGACAGCACACTTGAAATCTCTAGAATTAAAAAAAAGCTAATACACCTAAGAGGTGTAGACAGAAGGGAATAATCAAACTCAGGGCTGAAATTATCCAAGTAGAAACAAAAAGAACTATATAAAGAATCAACAAATCCAGGAACTGGTTCTTTGAGAAAATCAACAAGATAGATAAACCCTTAGCCAGACTAACCAGAGGGCATAGAGATAGTATCCAAATTAACAAAATCAGAAATGGAAAGGGGGACATAACAACAGAAACTGAGGAAATCCAAAACATCATCAGATACTACTAGAAAAGCCTATACTCAACAAAACTGGAAAATCTGGATGAAATGGACAATTTTCTAGACAAATACTAGGTACCAAAGTTAAATCAGGATCAGGTAAATGATCTAAACAGTTCCATATCTCAGAAAGAAATAGAAACAGTCATTAATAGTCTCCCAACAAAAAAAGTCCAGGATCAGATGGGCTTAGTGCAGAGTTATATCAGACCTTCAAGAAAGACCAAATACCAATATTCCTCAAACTATCCCACAAAATAGAAACAGAAGGAACTCTACTCAATTCATACTATGAATCCACATTTACTCTGATACCTAAACCACACAAAGATGCATAAAAGAAAGGGAACTTCAGACCAATTTACCTTATGAATATTGATGCAAAAATACTCAATAAAATTCTCCCAAATCAAATCCAAGAACACAACAATCATCCATCATGATCAAGTAGGCTTCATCCCAGGATGCAGGGGATAGTTCAATATATAGGAATCCATCAACATAATCAATTATATAAAGAAACTCAAAGAAAAAAATCCATATGATCATTTCATTAGATGCTGAGAAAGCATTTGACAAAATCCAACACTCCTTTATGATAAAATTCTTGGAAATATCAGGAATTCAAGGCCCATACCTAATGGTACCTTCTCTAAAACTGACTGTGTAATCAGTCACAAAATAGTCCTCAACAGATACAAGAAGATTGAAATAATCCCATGCATCCTATCAGATCAACATGGACTAAGCCTTGTAAAAGCAATATACAGCAAACCAGTAGTCAACATCAAACTAAATGGAGAGAAACTTGAAGCAATCCCACTAAAATCAGGGACTAGACAAGGCTGTCTCCCGACCTATTCAATATAGTACTCAAAGTCTTAGGTAATTAGACAACAAAAGATGGTCAAAGGGATACAAATTGAAAAGGACGAAGTCAAGCTATCACTATTTGCAGATGATATAATAGTATGCTTAAGTGACACAAAAAGTTTCCACCAGAGAACTCCTAAACCTGATAAACAACTTCAGCAAAGTAGCTGGATATAAAATTAACTCAAACAAATGGGTGGCCCTACTGTACTCAAAGGATAAACAGGCTGAAAAAGAAATTAGGGAAACAATTTTCTTCACAATAGTCACAAATAATATAAAATATCTTGGTGTGACTCTAAGCAAGTGAAAGATCTGTACAACAAGAACTTCAAGTCCCTGAAGAAAGACATTGAAGAAGACCGCAGAAGATGGAAAGATCTCCCATGGTCATCGATTAGCAGGATTAATATAGTAAAAATGGCTTTCTTGCTGAAAGCAATCTACAGATTCAATGCAATCCACTTCAAAATTCCAACTAAATTTTTCAGAAATTTAAAATCTAAATGTTTTAGAAATAGCAATTTTCATATTTATCTGGAATAACAAAACCCCACAATAGCAAACACTATTCTCAACAATAAAAGAACTTCTTCGGGAATCACCATCCCTCCAGCTTTACTACAGAAGAATAGTGATTAAAAACTACATGGTATTGGTACACTGACAGGCAGGTTGATCAATAGAATAGAATTGAAGACACAGAAACGAAACCCCACACCTATGGTTACTTGATCTTTGACAAAGGAGCTAAAACGATCCAGTGGGAAAAGACAGCATTTTCAGCAAATGGTGCTGGTTCAGCTGGCAGTAAACATGTAGAAGAATGCAAATTGATCAATTCTTATCTCCTTGTACAAAGATCAAGTCCAAGTGGATCAAGAACCTCTACACAAAACTATATACAATGAATCTTATAGAGGGAAAAGTGGGGAAGAGCCTCGAACACATGAGCACAGGGGAAATTTTCCTGAACAGAAAAATGAATGGCCTATGCTCTAAGATCAAGAATTGACAAATAGGACCTCATAAAATCGCAACCAACAGACTGGAAAAGATCTTCATCACTCCTACATCTGATAGAGGGCTAATATCCAATATATTTGGCGCTCTGAAGGCTTCTTATAATTTATGTGCTTCTCTTTTTTTAGTTTTTTCTTCTATAGTTTTGTTGAAGATATTACTGGCCCTTTATCTTTATGTCTTTATTAGATATTTTCTTCATTTACATTCCAAATGCTATCCCCTTTCCTAGTTTCCTCTCTGAAAGTTGCCTATACCCTCCCCCCACCGCCCTGCTCCCCAACCCACCCATTTCTGCTTCCTTACCCTGGCATTCCCCTGTATTGGGGTATACTGACAGCCTACTAGGCCATCATCTGCTGCATATGCAACTAGAGTCACAAGCTCTGGGGGGGGGGTACTGGTTAGTTCATATTGTTGTTCCTCCTATAGGGTTGCACACCCCCTTAGTTCCTTGGGTACTTTCTCTAGCTCCTTCTTTGGGGGCCCTGTGTTCCATCTAATAGATGACTGTGAGCATCCACTTCTCTATCTGCTAGGCACTGGCATAGCCTTACAGGAGATAGCTATATCAAGGTCCTTTCAGCAAGATCTTGTTGACATATGCAATAGTGTCTGGGTTTGGTGGTTGTTTATGGGATGGATCCCAGGGTAGGGCAGTCTCTGGATGGTCCTTCCTTCTATCTCAGCTCTGAATTTTGTCTCTATAACTCCTTCCATGGGTATTTTGCCCCCCATTCTAAGAAGGAACGAAGTATCCACATTTTGGTCTTCCTTCCTGAGTTTCATGTGTTTTGCAAGGTGTATTTTGGGTATTCTAAGTTTCTGGGCTTATATCCACTTATCAGTGAGTGCATATCATGTTTGTCCTTTTGTGATTCGGTTACCTCACTCAGGATGATATCCTCCAGATCCATCCATTTGCTTAAGAATTTCATAAATTCATTTTTTAAATAGCTGAGTCTTACTGACCCTTTAAGCTTCATTCTCTTCTATAACTATTATACTTAGGTTTGGTCTTGTCATTGTGTTCTGGATTTCCTGGATGTTTTGGGTTATGAGCTTTTTGTATTTTGAATTTTCTTTTACTGCTGTGTCCATGTTTTCTATGGTATTATCTTCCTCTGAGAGTCTCTGTTCTGTGTCTTGTATTCTGTTGGTTTTGCTTGCATCTATGACTCCTGATCTCTTGTCTAGGTTTTCTACCTCCAAGATTGTCTCCCTTTGTGATTTCTTTATTGTTTCTGTTTCCATTTTTAGATCCTGGATGGTTTTGTTCAATTACTTCCCCTGTTTTGTTGTATTTTCCTGTAATTCTTTAAGGGATTTTTGTGTTTCTCCTTTAAGGGTTTCAAACTATTTACCTGTGTTCTCCTGTATTTCTTTAAGGGCATCATTTATGTCCTGAAAGTCCTATATCATAATCATGAGATGTGATTTTAAATCAAATTCTTGCTCTTCCAGTGTGTTGGGGTATCTAGTGCTTGCTGTGGTGGGAAAACTAGGTTCTGATAATGTCCAGTAGCCTTAGTTATTGTTGATTTTATTCTTGCTCTTGCCTCTAGCCATGTGATTATCTCTGGTGTTAGCTGGCCTTTCTGTCTTTGACTGTGGCTTGTCCCTCCTGAAAGCCTATGTGTCAGTACTCCTGGGTGACCATATCTCTTCTGGAGGTATTTGGTTATGGAGAGCTGTGGCACAGGGACAGCTAAGGGGTGCAGGCAGAAACTAGAAGGATCCTGTCACAGCCTGCTCCTTGGTTCTTGTGTCCTGAGAGCTCTGGATGGGTCTCTTTGAGCAGATGTGGTGGTCTTACCTGTGCTCACAGTTGTGTCAGCACTCCTGGGAGCCCATCTCTGTCTGGTGATATTTGGTTATGGAGAATTGTAGCACAGGAGCCGATAACATGAATTCTGAAGGAAGAAATAAAGACTATTCAAAAATGATAGATGTGTGGACTTGGGAAGAGTGAGGTAGGCAGATTACAGACTCAAGGTCAGTATTGGGCTACACAATGAGGTCCTGAAAAAAAAAACAAGCAGAGGAAATAATGAAAGAATCTATATCTTTGTCATTTTTTTCTATAGTCAGTTTCAGAGAGAATGGTTAGAGTAGATTTGTTGCCCTGCAGATTTAACCACATGTGGAGATACATCTAGCAGTCATAGCTGAAAGATTAGGGATAGAAAAAATGCATAGGAGAGCAAAGCTTAGGTATTTTATCATAATTATAATATTATTATTCTGAAAGCCTAATGAGATATAATTTCTAGACAATCACTAAAAAATAGCACACATGATATAATTTAAAAACAACAGACAGATGTGAATGATGTGTTAATGAGGACTTATTTAGCATAGAATAAGGCATAAATAAGGAACAGAATTATGTTCACAGAGAGAAGGGAGCAGGGAGGTTAAAAGGCACAGAAAAGCATGCGCAGCTTTAGTGGAAGAACAGTGTGAGCTCCCAGACTGCAAGGGAAGGGCATCCAGCTAAAGCATGGGACAGGAGAGGCAGCACAAGGTGCACAGGTACTGAGGAGTGTGGGATGACACCAGGGAGAATGGAGGAGCTAGCGGTATTAGGAACAGGTCTATTAGTGTTGTCAATTACTATGCATTTAATGTACAACTAGACTTTGTGGAGATGCATTTCTACAATGACAGGGTTAACTACACAGGTAAATTTGCACTGGACAGAAGAGAAAGGCATGGGATTTGAGGTTATATGCAGCTAGTGTGTCTATTGATGGACATGAAGTTTAACCTGAATATGGTTTCTAAGCTGAGTATGAATAAGAGAAGAATAACTCTATTAATACACATGTGACAAAATAATCGGGTTCTTTGCTTGGGGATGCATGGATTTATGAAACATCACAAAAGCAAGGGAGTAGAAATAAAATATGCAGTGGGAAATAAGGTGTGACAGGCATACAGCAGGGGACTGTAAGATGACAATGGATGAAGGAGTATGGATTCAGAGACACTTAGATATTGTTTTTACCTTGCTGACTGACTCTCTGTCTAAAATCAGTAAGGTTGAGAAAGCAAGCCATA
Source organism: Mus minutoides (assembly GCA_902729485.2). Lineage (NCBI taxonomy): Eukaryota > Metazoa > Chordata > Mammalia > Rodentia > Muridae > Mus > Mus minutoides. The sequence goes on along the minus strand of LR754194.1, from coordinate 70,674 downwards.
GCAGAAGTCTTGTCCTGATGGTGGCCAATCAAACTCAGCCATGGAAGCCACTGTGAAGCCAGTGAACTTCATCTCTTTCAGTCTGTGTGTAAGCCAGAGGTCTTCCCATGACTATAGCTACACTCATCTGGTATACTCATGGCACCCCATATACCAGCCTCCTTTATGTGAGTCTCATCTCTGCTCACAGATATGTCCATTCACTATGGATGCCATCTGCTTCCAGAATGCTTTGTGTCACTTCACTGGAAATAACATGAGCTCTTCACTTTGTAATGATTTGATCCTTGGCCATCATTCATGTACCTCCTTTCTTCTATGAAAACAATTTTTATTTCATACAAATGGAATACAATGTATAGACTCCCTGTCTACCTCTGGCCTTTAAAAAAAAAAAACGTAGTGTCATTCATGTTTCAATATTTTGTTTCTGTGAATGTAGAAAGGTCTTTGACATGAAGGCTATTTTTAGAAAGGATATAGCCAGTATGGTAAAAGAATTCTTAGAGTAAAATATAACAGGCTGGCTCCATGAAAACTGGCAGAGCTTCCCAGAAGAACAGATACAGATAATGTACATTCACTATGTACATAGTATGTACAGGTGATGGAATTTTTTTCCAGGACACATAGGCCAGAAAAGCACCATGTTGGGCAAAAGAAAGGAGGCTCAGAGAGACAAATACTTCATGTTTATGATTTATGTGGAAACTACATTGAAAAAATACATGAAAATATGAATATGACAACCTTCTTTGGGAAGATTGTCATAGGAGTGCAAAAGTTGACAATTTTAGGTGAATATGGTTTAAGGGCCCATATGAAGATGCCATAATGAAGCATTTTATCTCATCTCTTAATAAATATGTCAAAAGAACTTATTATGATACTGTATTGGGTTAAATTATCTAATCGGGTGAATTAATATGTAACATTTTCTTCTGGTCTTTATTCCCATCAAGAGATCTTACTAAATCATACCATTTCTCAATGCAGACCTCTTTTACTAAGGGATAAGCCCGTGCTTGCAGCCTATTTCACTGCTGACCCCTTTCATCTGACTTCAGCAGCTGCCTTACTATCTGTGTCAGTATCCAGAGTGCACACAGTATTCTGGCTGGGAGAAGTTCTCCTTCTTGACTTCAGTGAGGACAGTTAGAGTTAGTCAGTACTTTACTACATTTCTCAAGTTCATCTGGCTCCTTCATATTTTAAAGATGACATATGTCATCTACAAGTAAAAAAATATATGCTAAGTTTCCCAGGGATATCATTATGCGGTCAGTCTCTAATTTGTTACGAAGAGCTGAGAGAGTATGAGTCAGGAAGATTGTACACAAATACAAGTATATCTTGTTTTCACCATTACAAACCATAATGACTTTTTAAGACCTTACATGGCATAGAGTTTTAGTAATTTATTTGACATCTTTGACCATTTACAAGAGTGGAAAGATATTTTATGTTTTATCTGGGGGTAGGGGTGGGACATTCACCAACTACTGTGCTGCTGTGCAAGTTGTATCCATGAAGAAGCCTGCAACATTATTGATGGACAGCTTCCCAGACTTCTGTTTGACTACATTTACCACCATGTTTCTGGTTTATGTGTACAACTATGTCTATTTTCAGAGAGTGACCAACTTTTATGGTTTTTAAAATCAAACCAACATTTAAATACATATACTTTACACTTTGAATAAAAATGATGACTTGGTAGTTTTCTGTGCTGTTAACGTTTTTGAGTTGAGCACAGTGATTTATGCCTGTAACCCCAACACTTGGGAGGGTTGAGGCAGGATTATTGCAAATTCAAGGCAGCTNATATATATATATATATATATATATATATATATATATATATATATATATATATATATCTCCACAGCTCTGGCAAGGCCTAACACTCATACTCTAGGCTAGCTGCCTTGAATATATATATATCCACAAAAGAATTAAGGATTTGTATAGATGAACCTTAGCAGATTTAGGTATTATGTTATCTCATAATATTACTTGAATATTATGAATTTTCACTTATATGTGGCTTTGAAAATTTTTTGTCTCGTATGGGTAATAGTAATATAATAATAGAATCAAGATTTATATATACATCTCACATCTTTTCATCTGGGAATGATGCTGTTCTCATGAGGCAAAATTTATTCTTGAGAATGGCAAACACTGCCTAGACATCCATAGATTATATAAACAGATATCTAGTACATGTGGAACCCACATCAGTGAAGCAAATGGAAAAGAATGGTCTAGAAAATCCATCACAGATATAGAAACAATGGCCTGAGGTATGATAATCTATCTCTTTAAAGTATGTTTTCATTCATCTGACAGAAAAGCGTATCTGACAGTGTCTGTGTGTTTAGCTCCTGTCTGGATCCTGGTACTTTGCTTCCAGCTCTTTCCTCTCCTGATGTGATACTTTCAGTTAGACTGGGGCTTCATAGGCTCTAACACAGGGAAAATATCTCCAAAATTAGTAGTATATAGTACCTTATTAATTCCATTCTGTTTCCTCTTCCATTGGGTAAGCCTGGAACTTGTTCAATCCTTTGGGTTTATGTAGAACATGGATATAGACCAAGATAGATAAGTACAGACTCAGGCTGCATGGATGTAAATTATTTCTAAGTCACATGACATAAACCATTGTGAACGTTTAGGATCAAAGGTTTTAAGAGTTTTGAGAACTCACACCTTGCTTTTTTCATTTTTACCCTGAAGATCCCTGTTCAAGCTTCTGGTTTTGGTATTGTGGGCTCCAAGAGCCCATGGGTACTGGTTTTTTTTTTGTTTTTTTTTTTGTTTTTGTTTGTTTTTGTTGTTGTTGTTTTTCTGAGTTTCTCTTTGTAAAGCTCCAAATATGTTTTTATACCTCCTTCTAAAGAAACTTTGACATTTAGCACAGGAACTGAAGGCACTGGTATATCACTTCCTGTTTCAGGCTAGAAATAGTTGACATCCATTTACCACAGCCTATTTTTAAATTATAGAAATTATAAGAGCTACTCTACATGAAATTGGTAGATTGAAATTATTAACCTTTTTAAAACACATTTTCTTCTTTCCTTTTCCTTTTCTCTTTCTTTCTTTCTTTCTTTCTTTCTTTCTTTCTTTCTTTCTTTCTTTCTTTCTTTCTTTCTTTCTTTCTTTCTTTTTGAGACAGTGTTTCTCTGTATAGCCCTAGCTGTTCTGGAACTCCCTCTGTAGACCAGGCTGGCCTTGAACTCAGAAATCTGCCTGCCTCTGCCTCCCAAGTGCTGGAATTAAAGACATGCACCGCCACTGCCTGTGAAATTATTAACCTTTAGTTAATGCATCAATGCCACCTTCCAAATTTTAGTGCACAGAAGAATTAATGAGAGGATTTGTAAAAACACTCTGAGGCTTGAGAAAGAATTCCTGTTAAACTGATAGAGAGGGAGGTAATTGGGAAATCAGACTTCTCTATGTAATTATAATGAGCATCAATGTTTGAGAACAGCAACACTCTAGGTTGTATGGGGCATGTATCAGTGAAACATTCATTTACAAAAACCTTCTCATACTCATGGCTCCAGCTGCATATGTAGCAGAGGATGGCCTAGTTAGTCATCTCTGGAAGGATAGACCCTTGGTCCTGTGAAGTCTCTGCCCCAGTGTAGGCAATGCCAGGGTCAGGAAGCAGGTGTGTGTGGGTTGGTGAGCAGGGAGAGGGGGAGAGGAGAGGGGAAACCAGGAAAGGGGGCACCATTTGAAATGCAAATAAAGTAAATATCTAATAATTAAAAAAGAAGAACTGGAAGGGGGAGAGATGATGAAGAGTGAAGGTATGTGTGTGTGTGTGTGTGTGAGAGAGAGAGAGAGAGAGAGAGAGAGAGGGAGAGAGAGAGAGAAACAGAGAGACAGAGAAAGATAGAGGAGACAGAGAGATACACACAGACAGAGACAGAGACAGATACACACAGAGAGACAGAACTGGTAAATAGCAGATAGTTTTCGTACCTTTGTGATCTGTTCAGTGGTGAATTTCAATCTCATTTTCTTCCCATGTTATCTTACACTGCATGCTAAGCATGGCCAGAAATCAAACACTCACCTTTCATGTTCTTTTTGCAAACAAATGGCTTTCAGTGATCTGGCCATCTTGAATAGCTGTCTAAAACTTACTAGAGCAAGTAATGTAAGTATACACCTTCTTTCACTCTCAGAAACCAGTACTAACCCATGTACTGCCCATGGTAGTGCTAATTCTATAGACACTTACAGGGAAAGGTGCTGTGTGTTGAGCAGGAGTCAAGGTCATGCAGTGATAAGAATAGAAGTGATGACAAGCATTCAGAGCAGGCACAGCAGAGAAGAGAGTAACAAAGCAGAGAGAGAAAGCTTCAGTCTGCTGAGGCACTGAAGAAGAGGATTGCTTCAGACGGTGACTGAAAATAGAAAAGCCATGATCAGAGACAAGTGCAAAAATTAGTAAGCCAAGGACATTTCATCTCCATAAGAAAATCAGCCCTTGACCGGCACGTTTTGCCTTCTCTGGGATCCAAGTTTTAGGACTTTCTCATACATTGACATGAAACCTAGAAGCAGGATAACCACACACCAGTGCTCTGCTGATGGAACTGACAGGAGGTTGGGGCTAGAGTCGAAGACCTTTTCTGCTGGAGGATGCTAAAGTCTCACTGTGGTCATACAGAGGGCTTTCTGAGTGAAGTAGTGATAATAGTACCTTTGCACAACATGGCCTTGAGAAAATACACAGCTGGAGAAGAACAATCATTCAGATATGTAAGGATTGAAGACACTAGCTCTCTAAAGGTACACATGCCTCCTGACTTCTTGTGTCTCTGGTTTTTATAGTTCTGTGTCTTATGGATTATTTACTGTTATTATTTTCTCTTATTTTTCAGAAGGTGATCCACATTACTATTAGCACTAAAACTCTTGTAAAGCATGTAGACTTTTTAAAAAGACTCATCCATTTATTTGTTTTTATTTATTTGTATGTGTATATGTGTGAACTTGCCTGAGTTTATGTGTACCACACCTGTGTAATGCCTATGGGAACCAGAAGAGGGCACTGGATTCCCAGGACTGGCATTACAGATAGTTTTGGGTAGTCTGATGTGGGTGGTAAGAAATGACCCCAGGTCTTCTGCAAAAACATACATGCTCTTAACTGATGAGCCATCTCTCTAGCCCCCACTTTGATATGGGTTGAATAACAGCTTTTTTTGTGTGTGTCCTTCTCTAAAACAAGAAAATGAAATAAAACATTTTCTGTTTATTACTTTTAAACATTTTCTGCTACTATTTTCAACATTTGCATTATTTACTAGCTTGAGATGATGGGAAAATTATTGTAGATTTGAAGTTGTTAATTGGTCAGCATTAATGAATTGAGGTGAAGAAGAAATAAAAGCTATTTCTCAGTGTGACTCCTACTCATGGCAAGTTGTTTGACTCTTTCCCCAAATCCGACACCATAGCAGCTAGAGATTAATGCAAATGTGTTTGATTTGAAACTGACTATTCACATTATGATATTGCTTAGCAAAGCAAGAAATGACCAAATTGAGGTTGAAGTTCTGGGTTTTTAAAAAGCTCTGATGTAAATGCCCCTGCACAGCTTTCAGCCGCAGCCACTTTCCCACACGTCTGCTTTATCAGCTCCATTAGCAGTCAGTGCTGACAGAAATCCGAGGCAGGGTTCTCGCAGCTTAGTTCTTTAAGTGTCAGAAATAATATATTCAGTGTCACAGCCATCGCAGAGGCACGTTGTCTGTAACCCTGGCACTGCTGCGGTTTAGTTTCCAGGATAAACATCTGTCCTTATGCTCATTAAAATTGCTTTTAAAAATAGGAAAAACAAACTCATAAGTGAACAGCTTGACTTAGGCTAGCTGCCAACAACAAAGTTGCTTTCTATTCAGAACTCCCATGGACACCAACCATGGATCAGGTTTGACTCACAGTGCCCTTCATTCACTCAGATGTAAAATTGGTGTTTTAGTTCATAATAGATCACCCCTGAGCCACAAGATAAATATCCAAGATTTTTAGATTCTGTGAACCATGTTATGTTTGCTTTTCTGTTATATAAAGATAAAATCCACCACAGAATCAAATTTGTAGGCTAAATATAAATACTATCATCTTTTCCTTGTAAAGTTTAATTATTCATTCTGCAAATTGGCAATACCATGCGGTTTTTACAGCTCCTGATTTGGAAAGCTGACAAACATATAGGAAACAGTGGTGGTCCGCTAACTGTGATCTTTCCCATGTATCTCAAGTTTAAGGAGGGTTTATTGAATACCCACTACATGCTGAGAATGGGAAAAGCAAGCCAAGCACTCATTGCCTTAAGGAGCTAATGATTTAGTGGCTAAGATGGATGTAAACTAATAATTCGGTCAGTGCAATCATGAGAGATTTAGAAAGCTCAAGGTTTATGTGTTTTATTTCTTGCCAATGCTATTAATACAGATCCAGGAAACTCAGTATTAAGATTTGTCTAGAGATTTTCAATCTTGTGAGGAGGGAGTATAGGAAGCTGGGAGCTGGGGGAGAAACTCAAGCCTTCAACTCCCTATTTCTTGCAGTATTAT
>LR754194.1:0-57500 GCA_902729485.2 Mus minutoides | reverse complement strand
CTGAAGACAGTCAGCTGCAGCACTTGCCCCAGACTGTCCTCTCACTACTGGCATGGACTGTGTACGTTAGCCAACCTCCTAATGAGGTGGTAGATCTCACCGTATGTTTCCTGTTACTCTGTGTGTGCTGCCCCAGCTTCGTGGACGTTATTTAGCAAGACACAGATGGTGATGGGACAGCTGCCTTGCAGTGAAATGACTGGTCACATATCTACCTCCTTAAGCACTCCTGGATGCTGGACGTTGTACAAACAGGGTACATCAACTTGATGTCATTGTTGATTGGTAGACCCCCCTGGCAATCTTGCATTTGTTTCATTCTGTACTCAACAATTCAAAGGAAAGTCTAGGCATTTATTTATCTAACCAAGATGTATAAAATTGCTTTTAACTTTAGCAACATGAGGAATTACCATTAGAGCTGAGGAGTAGGGTGACCCTGTAGGAGAACTAGCAGTCTCAATTAACCTGAACTCCTGAGATCTCTCAGATATTGGACCACCAACCAGGCAGCATACACCAGCTGATATGAGGCCCCTTGTTGGGAATTGAAGGGACTGAGGGGGAAGAGGGGGGAGGGAGGAGCCCACGTCTGGCCAGAGTTCCTCCTATGCTCTAGGCAGGCAGACATGGGAGGGCTGCCAGATGCTTTCCACTTGGCCCCAGGTGGGCATCTAAGCCACTGACCCCACTTGACAGGGGTGGACAAGGGGCAGCCTCTGAAATCAGGGGCCCCAGTGCGACACTCTCGGCCCCCAGGCTTACAGGACAGGGAGCTGAGAGAGAAAGGTTCCCACACAGGTGAGAGTCCTTAGTCCGGGCCTTGGCTGGAGCACAGGAAGGCCTTCCATTGGGAGATTAGAAATGGCTCATTAGGGGAAAGCCTATCCATCATCCAAGAGCAGCGGGCCTTGAACAACAGAGACAGTCTATGGTTTTAGAGCTTTATTGTAGAAAGGATGGGAGAAAGAGAGAAGGGAGAGAGAGAGAGAGAGAGAGAGAGAGAGAGAGAGAGAGAGAGAGAGAGAGAGGCCATGGCCACATGGAGAGGGGAGAGGAGAGAGAATGATAAGGAGTGCTTTAGATGAAAGTAAGAAAGATGAGATCTTAAAGAGAGTGAAGAGGGGCCAAGCAGCCCCTTTTATAGTGGGCTGGGCTATCAGGTAACTGTGGGGAGGAGCATACCTGGCTATAGTCAGGCAACTGTGGGGGTGGAGTCTAGCCAGAATGCCAGAAGCTTGGGACATTGTCTGCATGAATTATAGTCACAGAATTATGAAGTTGGGGGCTCTTTGGTGTCAGGCACCTGGATCTGGGAATGTGGCTCGCTTTACTGTCCCTTGTAGAGTTCTCTACTGGGTCTCCAGAGCAAGCCTCATTCAACCCAAATAGGCTGCCTTTCATAGCCCCACACTACACCATTCCTTTCCTGGGGAGCTTGGACGGTTTAGTTAACCAGAAATCCCTGCGGCAGGTTGGGAAGGTATAGGGAAGAGAACCAAAGTCTCTCTGACAACAACTCCTGTCAGGTATCACCATCTCAGCCTTAGATCTCCTCAGGATCCTCTCGGCACCTTGTTAATACCCTTCCCTGTGGATAGAAGAGTGTCCCTAATCTTCTGTGATGAGGTGTGGTAATGGTCTCACATGTCTCCTTAACATTTCATCCCCTCTAAAACCAAAATGGCAGAATATCTCTTGGGGCTTATGAGTTGAATTTGGATTCCTGTGGGGGTTCAAGCTGATCTAAGATAAATGCTTTGCTTTCCAAAAACATTTTGTCTGGTCTTTTGGAAACAGTTGTCATCCAATCGAACAGGAGGGAATCTCTGATTATATTCCCCTGGGGTTGACATAATCAGTGAGTGGAATTCAGAGCCCACTCTGTGGCACTGAGCAGGCCCTGCACCATCCTACATTACGTCTTCTCATTGCTGGCCACTAGCCACTGGGAGATTGTGAGCGCACAAGTGACATCATGGGGAGGCTGTCAGAGAACACAAGCACATGCCAAGGAATGTGGCCATGTAGATGGTCATTCTGTTCTACTCCCTCCTTCCTCCTGAGCTTTAGAACTGTGTGTTTCCATAGTTTTAATTAAATCTTCAACATTTAGTTTGACTGAATGATGATGAAGTGTGGTTTTGGGCTGAGGACTTACTCAGTAGACACTTGTGTTCCAATTGTGCGTTAGGATCTCGGGGAACTTTGGAACATGGCTTCCTATGGACTTTGTTTCCTGGTGGATAAAATCATAGTGGTACTTAGTCCTAGTGCTTAGTCTACCACAAAGGTACTGAGTAATTAGGTAGTACTCAGTACTACCACAGTGGCACTATTCACTTAGCTACTTACTCTTCCTCACAGGTCTGCTTAAAGTCAGTAGGAGTGCTATAACCACTAGGAATGGCTGCGGATTCTGGTTTACTATTTTATAACATGAAATACTAGACAGTGACTAAATGGTGTTTAGGAGTCTGTTCATACATGAATTTTTTTTGTTGTTGTTCCTAAGACTTTGCACAATGTCTTAAAACACAGTGGAGAGCAATTTGAATTTCACATTTTGGAGAATTTCTTCCACAGGTAAAGAAGTGGATGTATATTCTTTTTCTCTGTGGTATTTTTTTAAAAAAGATTTGTTTATTATATGTAAGCACACTGTAGCTGTCTTCAGACACCCCAGAAGAGGGCTCCGGATCTCATTACTGATGGTTGTGAGCTACCATGTGGTTGCTGGGATTTGAACTCAGGATTTTGGAAGGGCAAAGGTGAGCTATCTCTCCAGCCCTATAATCTTTTTCTCTTTTCCTTTTCAAAGTTTTTATGTGTAAGTGCTTTGCCTGCATGGATGTTTGTATAGCACATGCATGCAATGCTCTCAGAGGCTAGAAGAGGAAGCCAGATCCCTCTGAGTTGGAGTTCGAGATGGTTGTGAGCTGCCATGTGAATGTTGCGAAGTGACCCAAAGTTCTCTGAGAAAGCATCCAGTGCTCTTAGCAGACAAGCCACTTCCCCAGCCCCCTAACATATATCCTATATCGGTGAAGGTCAGTATAAGATAAGTGTTAATAAATATCAGAAGGAAAGAGGAGGATATACCACAAACGTGGTTAATGACTCAGAGCCTAATAAGTAAAACTGTAACCTTCAAAGAGAGAAGGAGAGAGGACAGCAAATTCAATGTATGGGAAGCTGGCAACCAGGCGTTTGGCTTCCCTAACTGTGAGAAACTACATTGCCACTATCTAAGTACCCAGTCCATGGTAGTTTGTTATTGAGTGCAAGTTTCCTAATACTCAAGACAGCTTTAATTATTGGTAATATAGACTGCTAACTACTTAAAAAACTTTTCAAGCCTGGGGAGAGAAGATAATTAGGTATGGATTATAAGAGTTATTTTTAGTGATTTTTTTAAAAAAGTAAAACCACGTGACAGCTCCTGCTTCATTGTTAACTGCTATTTTGCAAGGTGAGGCAATTACATTCACTGTAGGAAAAAATGTCAAATGTTGTGAACTTGTTTAATTTTGAGCATGATTTTATTGGGGACAGAAGTTGCCTTTTCTGTTCATCTAACATGGGTCACTTTCCAATACTAATCAGAAAGAGCACATGGGAAAGATGCCCTATATTGGGATCAGGCTGACCCACTTTCCAGTCTGCATTGACAAATAGCTGCTTCTGTGACTTTGAATAAGTCATTTTATCCCCCAGGCCTCAACGTCTTCATCTGTTAAAAAAAAAAAAAGAAAAAAAGTGGCGTTCAGAAACTGAATGGTGTCTGGGGATCCTTTGTACTGAAACATTTAATAATTGTGCATAAACACTGAGCTAGCTCAACTTCAATTTATCATACTGTGATATGCTGCACAAATGATGCTTTTTAGCTTTTTTTATATGATGTAAAAAATATTCAGCGAAATATGGATTTCAATGCATTGGTTTAATTTTTTATCAGAGAAAATAATAGTATGATTTTCAAGTATCGATGTAAAAAAATCATATGCTAGACAAACTGAGATTTCTTTCTGTGCATGTTTTATTCAAATAAGCCATTTTAACGCTTGCTATGTTAGGAGATGGACGCTAGGTGGCAGCAAAGAGTAAGCTAATGTTAAAATGTGAGAAAATGCACCCTCTGTCCAGGAGTACAAATCCCTCTGTCATAAACGCTACTAGAGTTATCGCCACATTCCTCTATTTAAAGATGCTAGTTAGAAAAAAATAACAAATAGAACTTCCAATCAAAGCCAGTGAAATGGTTCTACGGTGAATTTTTACTCCCTTTAGAGATGTTAGTTGGCAATGTATTAAATGTAGAACCTTTTATGGAAATTTCTGGAATATGGCGGGTTAATAAGCATAATGTAGTAAAAATAAGATAGAGTTACTTATAATTTCCTTTGTTTCAAAGTTTACATGGATAACGTATAGCTAATTCAGAAAGGGATTTCAAGACATACTATTTTGAGCTCAGTGGTAATAAATACACCTCGCTGTATCATATTTGCCATATCACTTCTTTAAAATATATATGTTGACTCTTTTCTTTCACATCCATTCTTATAATTTAAATTTCAAAACGTGAAATAATGTGATTTTAAGTATATTATTGCAGTAAGTCAAAATTTAGTTTATTACTCTAGTCTCCATGTAGCTGATTTCCTACAGCTTTCCTTGAAATGCTTTGCTTTGTGTAAAAGGACCATACAGTCCATCCCACAAGAGCTTTTTGAAGTTGTTTGCAGAGGCTGTTAACCACAAGCTACGTGCGCTCTGTGCAATAGGAATCTAATTGGAATTCTAGATAAAAAATGTCGCTGGGAGTGCAAGATTACGCCATGGGTTACACAATACCTAATAGCAAATTCTGGGTGCCATAACACTTCCATAGCAGCAGGCTGCAGCTGCAGGAGAGAGGGATGCCTGGATGACACCTTTTGTTTTAATTTTTGATTGATTGACAGTCTCTGATAATCTCTGTGACCGTGGGGATATTGCTTTTACAGGTATGGGGGAACAGATTTCTGGTGTCTAAAATATGCAGCCACCATTAGATGAACAGTAGGTCTTACAGACTTTTTAAAATTACATGACCCCTGTTCAACTAAGACTAAGCTAAAACAAACAACGTCAGTCTCTGAAGTTGGCATTTATTTTCTTAGGCATGTTTTGTCTCTTCTTTGACCCTTATCAGGAAAGCAAAACCAGGAAATGAAGGACCTATGTGAAGAGGTTTGGGCAGCTTCTTTATTTTTGGTTAATATTGCTACTGACTGCCTAGGGGACTTAGAAGTGAGATTTTTGTCTGTTCCACACTTCTGCCCAGCAACCTTGGCGGAAGACCTTAGGGCATGTGCCAAGATGTCCATGTGGGTATTTTGGGTGCTGATAACAGCATCAGATGCTTGGAATGTGAAGATTTATGTCTGATACTTAACAGAGCTTAACCTCCCTGAGCCTCCTATCTACCGTCTGTAAACTGTAGATCCCAATGACTGAGGAAGGCAGACAGAGAGATTAACAAAGGACATGAATCTTCACCAGTATGCACTGCCTGCTAGGGGAGAATTTTGGGGAAACTCTGCCTGTTAAGAAGTATGTTTCTAGACAAAATAGAAGCTCCACAATTTACTCATTTTTAAAGCTCAAATGTCAGGGGTTCTATTCACCAAGCATAACAAAGAAAGGAAGGAAACGAGCGAGTACAGTTTATTACCTTAAACAGTAGGTGATTTGAAGAATTCTCACATCAAAATCCATGTCAGTAGACTTTACAATAGATAGAATTCCACAGAAAATAGAATTGTAGCACCTTTAGCTTGTTGTTCACTGATTTCATATATTCCCAGGATCCTGGCCATTGTACTTTGTCCTTATAGATTATTCCAGCAGAGTGACCTTGTCCGCGGATATATAATCTTTTAAAGTTCCCTTTAACTCTCACCTTTGAGGATGTTTAGGTACTACTGTGGAAATTGGGAATTAATCTAGTCAGAGAGATCCTCAACTTTCAATCACTCCAGAATAACATCACAGACTAAAATACTCCTTACCACATGGTGCGACAAGCCACACAAAGGAACAATTGCCTTTTCTTCTTAGACTATAATGGCCTAGCAGGAAAGACTCTTAACATTTTTATTTTCTGTGCAGTTGCTCATTTCATAGCATACTGTATGTAAAAGTTAAACAAATGCCACTTGGGACTTTCATGGTGTATTTAATGGCTCAGCATGTCTTGTTTCTAGTCTCTGGGAACTGCAGAACCTGAACAGTGCAGCTAATGGTAGGTTACTCTCTCCCAAAGGCAGAAGGTGAAGGGCTGGAGATGGCAAGTGCTTAACAATGATTCTTAGAAGTGGAACTAGACCAAGAGCTTGTGTTGCATTTTGATGATTAATCTAGAAGCCAAATTGCAGTTTGGGGGCAACGTTGGTACCTGCAATAGCTAATAACCGAATCCTAAGTCATGGAGCATGCTCTGTGTTTAGTGATACTTCACCTTATGATGCATATAATCACAGAACACTATACATGTTTGGAAAATAACTTATTCATGTCATTGGCTAAAGATGGGACTTCTTAATAACGACAAACATCAGAGTAGAGGCTTTATAAATTATACATTATATTAATGCTTAATTCAGTACCAAACAGAAATTTCTCAGTGAATGTTTGTGAATTTCTGCACAGAAATTTAAGATGAATATTAGTTCATTTGCTATCAGCATTGTGAGAAAGTTTCCTAGGTATCATACCAATCTGACGACTACAACTTGATCTCTCAGTTTGCTCAGAGCTCACTTGTGTGATATTGGGGAAGTTACTCAAACCATGTGAGCTTGAGTTTTCTCAGCAGAAATAGGGAAGGTTACCACCAAATTAGGAGTCACTGTCAGGAATAAATAATACATGAAACTATGCACACGTACCTCAGCACATTGCATGATTAATGTTGCACTTGATAAAATACAAATGAAGTCAGGTCTCACGTCCCCCGATATGGGGTCAGTGGCTTTGCATTAAGTCAGACTTAAGGAAATCATCAGCTAGTCATTATTTCATAACCCATGGCCAAAACACCTGATAGGTTTTGAAAATTTGCCTTGTGGACATTTAAAAGTCATGCTCATGAATCAATTAGCATTTCTGCTGATCTGGAAACAATTTGACTTGTGGTAGGCTTCCTTTCCCCACTTCTCTTCCCCTGTGGGCTGATCATGGTTGAGCTGTTTTCAGAGACAGCATTTCTTAGATCTCACATCGGTTTAATATTCTGTATGCCTGCTGCAGCTATGCTACCCAAGACCTTCTCAACATTAAATATGATGCATTATCAGCCTGTCTGAAGGAATGCTGGTTGCTGTAGGATCTCTAGCCTATGACTCTGGAATCTGTAGATGGAAGCAGAAGCCAGAAGAAGAAGCTGATTGTCTTGTGTTCAACTCCTCTCCTGGCATAGGATGCTATGCTAGCTAGCATGAAGACGTAGTAGTGGTGGGATAGCTTTTCCTAATCATAATCATTGAACTTTCCTCTGTGAAAGTAATGAGAAATCTCTGAATTATGGGAGTTATAACATTCTTGAACTATTTTACTACTCAGATTTCTTTCTCTACCCTAGACTGAGGTCATAGTTATTTTCTACTGATTTTGTAAAATGAAATGACACAAAACCACATATTTTCAATGAACTTTGTTGTCATAATCAAGTCATATGGCCCCCTTTGTTTCCTTTTCCCATCAGAAGAATGGGGGCAATAAAATCACAGAGATTATGGAGGTCAACTGTCATGATATGTATGATATGCTTTGAAATTTTAAAGAGTTAGGACATTCTGGCTCATAAAATAGTATTAATATCAGAAAGGTCTTCCTATTGATCTATAAGCTTTGTGCTTTCTTGGAAGCAGCCGCTGACCTCCTCTAGGCTCAGCTTTGCATTTATTGAGAAACAAAAACCAGGACAATCTTCTATTTTCATCTGCTTCATGTCCAAGAAGGACATTGGAACAAATGCAGTTATTAATTAATAACTTAATAGCGATCATTTCTGTTTTTATCACAATGTGTCCATAGTGATTATAATGGGGCCAGACACACAGTAGGTATCCAATGAACACTTGCTGAAGGACTAAATGTAGGAGATACTTACTAGTGTTGCCTTTCAGCAGAAGATGTGCTTGTAGAGAGAGGGGTCTTGTGGGAGACTTAGGAATCAGCACTTTCTTACAAACACTTTATCTCATCTCAAATGGTAACTGTTTTATTCCTTGATTTGCAATTTAGGCTCAGGTAGCATCTCCTGAAAGGACACATTTACTCCGGACATTTCAATTCCAGTCACAATTCAAGTCCCATTTATTTGGTGGCTTTTGGACCTACACATTAGTGCAGTCAGCTTAATGACATCCCACCAAGCTCCTGCAAGGGCTATGGAGATACACAATCACTAAAACTTACCTAGGAGACAGGAAGATTCAAGGAATCACCAATGGGGTGCTTCTAACACCATCAGTCTTTAATGAAGGGCTTATGTTAGAACTAAATCCAGTATCAGAAGCAGAGAGGGTTCTATGATTTATACAGATCCACGGTAATGCTAATAGTAACTCCACATGGACTGAAAATACAAAATGTCTGGTTCCTATTGATTCTTGGAAAGACAGTGACTGTATTAATCGGGGTTAGATGACATCCATGGGCATGTCTTCACCTCTGTTTACTAATCTGCTATTTAAGAAATTTGAATGAAAACGAAGTCAGATGAAGTGAACTGGTCCTAATCTGGTTTCATCTCATCAGGCTAAACTCCTCTCCACAATGCAAAAGCCCAGGGAATCTAATAAAAAGGATAAATAATGATCATCAGACTCCAAGTCCACTGTAGTTTAGTCATCCACTATGTTTTGGAAAGGGAGAGCAAGGGCAAAACTGTCCTTCTAAGACAGCAAGAAGGAAAGAAACTACACAAAGAGACAAGGAATGGCAACCTAACTGTCAAACCATATATCTTGGGCTGGCAGCTTGGTGACAGGCACCTTGTCAATGAATACAGAGCAACTGGAATGTATTGAAGAATTCATTGACCTCAGAATGCCTACTGTTCTCATTCTTTTTTAGATGCACAGAAATCCCTTCTAGGTTGGTTCTGATTATATTAACATTGTCTAGGGCTCATTGTTTGTATTTCCTTGTGACATTCATTTATGGCTCTCTCTCTCTCTCTCTCTCTCTCTCACTCTCTCTCTCTCTCTCTCTCTCTCTCTCTCTATATATATATATATATATATATATATATATATATATATATGGAGTAGGGGGATGGAGATATACATACATATATATGTGTATACACACACACACACATATAAGATATACATACATACATACACACACACACACACACACACACATATATATATCTCCATCCCCCTACTCCAGAAGTCAAGTCTCCCCAAAGTCTCATGTTTTCTACATATTGGTCTGTTTCCCCATGTCCGCTTACCCTATACATGACTGAGGTTAACAGGCAATGGGAAGACATAGCCAGTTAGATATAATCTGGAGATTGTGAACAATACACTCTCTTATCCATGGATATATTTGCTCATTCATCTCCTCTTTCATTTATATATGAAACTAATATTTTTTCTATGATGCTACCATAACATGGATTCAAAGTCTTGATTGATACTGACAACATCAACAATCGGTTGAAGTTATTAACAATCTGTAGGGTATCTTCCCCGAAGTAAACTATATAGGATATAATTTGAAGACACACTACTGATGAGATTTATCTGTCTCCCTCTGTGTCACGAGGAAGCCAATCTAAAATGAAATCAATGGAAAGTAAGTTGCAAACTAGAAGATTAGAACATGCCATAAAGACATATTAAATGGTAGCAAATGATAGTGAGATGGTAAGTGGTAACTTGGTTTTGTGAGTATCTGCAAAGAATGCTGGGAAAGGAACACTATTACCAGAAGCATATCGGTACTCTTCCAACCACTGCCCACAAGTGGGAAGCCCCACAGCGTTGGTGATAACTGAGTAGAATAAGCATACAGCATAGCAGACATTGGGGAATGAACACTATGTGTCGGATAATCGCAGGAATAAAAAAGGAAATCAGATGTGCTTCATACATTAAAAAGGTCCTGTTGTGCACAGGAGAAAGGCATACAAAATTGCCATTGCCATCAGGGTATCATCATTTGGAGTGACATCAAATACTGTCAAGAATCTAACTCCATAATTGCCCTCTATTAATACAAAAAGAAATACCCAGTCATTGTTCTTGGAATTATTTCTCAGGGCAATGGACAAGAAGAACAAAACATATTTTGTTGGGTGATATGGGAATTTTGTTGGCCATTTTATATATTACCTTCCATTCTATTACCTTCCATTCTTTCTCTATCTTCCTCCAGACCATTAAGGATTCACCCATGTGAACCACATTGATTTGGCTTCTTTGCCCTTTCTGTGGAGAGTTCCACAGACACATCAAAATGAAGGAAAAGTGAAGTCAGGGTGCTGTTCTTTGGCCCCGTCAGCATTAGTCAACCAAAGCTTTCCTTTTCTCCTTTCTACAACTCTTCTTTTCCGAGTCTGAAATTGCTTCCTCCATATTTCCCTTTGTCTTTATAATCATAATGGCTCTGCCCTTCCTTGTCTGGACATTTGCCTCATTCTTAATCTTTCTCCCTCACTCTGGTCCTAACTTTGTAAACAGTCCTCTTGTTAAAGTGTCTTTGATTATACCAATGTTAGAGTAAACTATTTTCTCTCTGGAAATATTCATTTGATTCAATAACCAATCGTTTAGACTATGAAGGAGGCAGAATGCAGGTGGGACCCTAAAGGTGGTGCTACAAATAAGAACATAAGGAAATAAGAAAGATTAGGGTCTGTGTCTCAAATCTTGTATAGGTCCTCAAGTTTACTCCTAGTACTCACTTTGGGAGCTCCTTGGGAAAAGAAATTTTTACAACCACTATTTCAAAGCCCAGGACAAATGCACTGCTACACATTCCTCAGGTTACAACTTAAGGCCAAGATCCACTAATTATATTATGCCCTAATTATATCCTAAATGTTCCAAAGGGCATAGAGTAACTTAAGCCCTTATGTGTGGGATCCAAATAATATAAGCTTTAATAGATAAAATTTAAAAAGTCTTTGGAGGGTTGTGTATGTTGCAAGGTGTATATATGTGTAAAGGTTCATGAGTACAAGTGCAGGTATATGTGCCTTTGTGTGTGTGTGTGTGTGTGTGTGTGTGTGTGTGTGCGTGCGTGTGCAAGAGAGAGAGAGAGAGAGAGAGAGAGAGAGAGAGAGAGAGAGAGAGAGAGAGAGAGAGAAGATATTGGAAGACAGTCTTCACCTCTCTACTTCCTTTGATATAAAGTCTGTTTGTTGTTTACTACTGCATGCTCCAGAGTAGCTGGGCCATGGTGTGTAAGGGTTCTCTGTCTCTGCCCCTTATCTCAGTACAAGAACACTGGGATTACAGATGTATATCATCATAGCTGTTTATTACTTGAGTTCTGGGGATTCAAACACCCTTGCAAAGCAAGCTCTTTTCCCACTGAACTACCTCCCTTTCTGAACCAACTTTTGGAACCATATAGAAACAAAGAAGACAGTATAAAGTCTCAGCTTGGATGAGTTAACTTTATTTAATTTCCATTTTGGAGATGTTCAAATTCATCAGCTTGTCTAGATGGTCTATATGTCTACCAAATCTGTGTTATCACTTAATTACTGTAATGATTTTTATCAGATGAGCCCTTTGGAGAGACAGGACTCAGTCAGAGACTCTGATGCATGGGTATAAATGGGGGAGGGACATGCTTTAGACTCTCTTTTGTCCTGCCCTTTTACTACATTAGGACACCTTGATTATACTATCTTTAGAACTGTGAGAAATAAATTCCTGTTGTTATAAATCACCTAGTGTATTTTGTTATAACACAAATTTAGAATGATAGTTAACCCAACTATCCAGGAAGCTCTCTTGACTATGAGGGAACTAAAAGATTCCTTTTTCTCTCTTTCTTCTTTT
The DNA here is from genome assembly GCA_902729485.2 of Mus minutoides. NCBI lineage: Eukaryota > Metazoa > Chordata > Mammalia > Rodentia > Muridae > Mus > Mus minutoides. Next base: position 45,420 of record LR754194.1, on the reverse strand, counting down.
TACAATACTGGAAATTAATTCTGGGTCTTCATATATGCCAAGTTTGCCAACTAAGCTATATATCCAGTACTAGAAATTATTTTATTTTACCCGAATGTATATCTGTGTACAATGCATGTGCCTGATGCTTCTGGGCTCCAGAAGAGAGTGTGAGATCTTTTAGAACTGGAGTTACAGATGCTTGGGAACTGTCATGTAGAACCTGGAAATTGATCCCTGATTGTCTGGAAGAGCAAGAAGTTTCTTCACTGCCAAGCCATCTCTTAAGCACTCAAAATTATTTTCTTAAACAAATTATCAAAACAAAAAAAGCTAGATCTGCTAGCAACATTAGACTGAGACTTAAATTTCTTGGTTGAACGAGGATATGAGACTGCATGTCTTAGGCTTTTACTGCTGTGAACAGACACCATGACCAAGGCAAGTCTTATAAGGACAACATTTAATTGGGCCTGGATTACAGGTTCAGAAATTCAGTCCACTATCATGCAGGTGAGAGCATGGCAGTATCCTGGCAGGCATGGTGCAGGAGGAGCTGAGAGTTCTACATCTTCATCTGAAGGCTGCTAGCAGAATGTTGGCTTCCAGGTAGCCCATGTCCACAGTGACACACCTACTTCAACAAGGCCACATCTCCTAATAGTGCCACTTCCTGGGCTGAACATATATAAACCATTACACTGCATGCTAGTAAGTAAATGACTGCACCATAATACCAATTTCCCCCTTAAACTTCTCACTAGATTCAGGTGGGGCTGCCTGGCAAATCTGGTTCATCTGTGATTTAACATATAGGTTGTATGCAGAATAGTACCCGAATGAATTGGATACAGAGATGTTCTTGCAAGCATAGCAAATGGGCTCACTAAGAGAAAGCATAATCATGAAGCTGCCAGGTGGAGGAGACAAGGTCCTGAGTTGGAGGAGCACTAATTTACAAGACGCTGGATGGCTCTTAAGACACTGGATGGCTCTGGCCCTTGTTTTATCAAGGCCTATAGCTCAAGAGTGAGCTAGGCTACAGGAATCAAAGGGCAAACACTGACACTGGAAGCTCACAATGCTTAGTAAGAAACACATGCTAGCAGTCATTAAACAATTTTGAAAAGGAATTCATGCTGTGAGTCCTGATCTCTAAGGCCTGAACAATGAGCTCCATGAGTTGGAACAGAAGCTTTCTGAAAGAAACCGTCTAGTTTTGAAGAATTCTTTTCCCAGACAAGCTTCTTTGTGAGGGAATTTTTTTTTCTTTTTCTTCTTCTTCTTCCTTTTTTTTTTTTTTTTTTTTTTTAACAAACATGCCTATTTTTGACTCAGCTTAGAAATGAAATATTTCAAAAGCTCTTTCAAGCCCAACATCTGTGAAACTACTCCTTCAAAGTTGCACTTTAGGGGGACTACAGGGGAGAGATTGAGAGGAAAACCAACTTGGTGAAAATTTCACAGACAGTGTGAAAATCCCCAAATCACTACCTCCATTAGTTCTTTTAGTATCTTAGATTAAAACAAACAAACAAACAAACAAACAAACAAACAAATAAAAAACCCAAAATATTAACATGGATGGCAAATGCTTCAACATTTAGGTTTTTTTTTTAATTAAATCTTTGAAAAGTTTGTACAATGTATTTTATTATATACACCTTCATTTCCAACACCTCTCATATCCTCCCATACCTTCCCACCCACCCAACTTTGTATTCCTTCCTTTCTTCCATCCCCCTCCCTTCCTCCTCCCTTATTCCTTTAAGTCCAGTCTGTGTTGCACATAGACCTGCTTTGGAGTGTGAAGACTATATACCAAGTAGTGTCACGCCATTGATGAAAACTGACTTTCTCCCATCAACATTCAAATGCCATTAATTCTTATGCTAGAGATGGAACTTTGTGTCCACCTCCCTTCATCAATGATGGAACTTGGCCTGGCTTGAGCTTGTGTAGGTCTTATATATGTTGTCTCAGTCTCAACATGTTCACATGTACATCTGCTCTGTTGTGTCTGGGAAACCTTGTTTTCTTGAGCTCACCAACTACCTCTGGGCCTTGCAATCATTCCCTTTCTTTACCTGCATTAACCTCTGAGCCCTGAAGAGAGTGGTGTGGTACACACACACACACACACACACACACACAGGCACACATGCACATATACAGCATTAGATATACCCCACAGGCAGTTACCTTGTAGTGGATCTGGGGCAATACCACAAACAAATACCATTTACAACCAAAAACCTCTAGTACCAGAAACATATTTTCTCTTTTTTTTCCCGACTTTTTATTAGATATTTTTTTCATGTACATTTCAAATGCTATCCCGAAAGTCCCCTATACACTCCCCGACCCCCTGCCCTGCTCCCCTACCCACCTACTCCCACTTCTTGGCCCTGGCGTTCCCCTGTACTGGGGCATATAAAGTTTGCAAGACCAAGGGGCCTCTCTTCCAAGTGATGGCCAACTAGGCCATCTTCTGCTACATATGCAGTTAAGAGACACGAGCTCTGAGAGTACTGATAAGTTCATATTGTTGTTCCATCTATAGGGTTAGAGACCCCTTCAGCTCCTTGGGTACTTTCTCTAGCTCCTCCATTGGGGACCCTGTGTTCCATGTAATAGCTGATTGTGAGTATGCACTTCTGTATTTGCCAGGCACTGGTATAGCCACATATGAGACAGCTATATCAGGGCCCTTTCAGCAAATCTTGCTGGCGTATGCAATAGTGTCTGCATTTGGTGGCTGATTATGGGATGGATCCTTGGCTGCAGCAGTCACTGGTTGGTCCATCCTTTTGTTTCAGCTCCACACTTGATCTCTGTAACTCCTTCCATGTGTGTTTTGTTCCTAATTATAAGATGGGGGAGGGGGGGAGAGTCCACACTTTGGTCTTTGTGCTTCTTGAGTTTCATGTGTTTCGCAAATTGTATCTTGGGTATTCTAAGTTTCTGGGCTAATATCTACTTATCAGTGAGTACATGTTATGTGAGTTCTTTTGTGACTGGGTTACCTCACTCAGGATGATACCCTCCAGACCCATCCATTTGCCTAGGAATTTCATAAATTCATTGTTTTTAATAGCTGAGTAGTACTCCATTGTGTAAATGTACCACATTTTCTCTATCCATTCCTCTGTTAAGGGACATTTGGGTTCTTTCCACCTTCTGGCTATTAAAAATAAGGCTGCTATGAATATAGTGAAGCATGTGTCCTTATTACCAGTTGGAACATCTTCTGGATGTATGCCCAGGAGAGGTATTGCGGGTCCTCCAGTAGTACTATGTCCAATTTTGTGAGGAACTGCCAGACTGATTTCCAGAGTGGTTGTACAAGCTTGCATTCCCACCAACAATGGAGGAGTGTTCCCCTTTCTCCACATCCTCTCCAGCATCTGCTGTCACCTGAATTTTTGATCTTAGCCATTCTGACTGTTGTGAGGTAGAATCTCAGGGTTGTTTTGATTGGCATTTCCCTGATGATTAAGGATGTTGAACATATTTTCAGGTGCTTCTCAGCCATTCAGTATTCCTCAGTTGAGAATTCTTTGTTTAGCTCTGTGTCCCATTTTTTAATGGGGTTATTTGATTTTCTGGAGTCCACCTTCTTGCGTTCTTTATATATATTGGATATTAGTCCCCTATCTGATTTAGGATTGGTAAAGATCCTTTCCCATTCTGTTGGTGGCCTTTTTGTCTTATTGACAGTATCTTTTTCCTTACAGAAGCTTTGCAACTTTATGAGGTCCCATTTGTCAATTCTTGATCTTACAGCACAAGCCATTGCTGTTCTATTCAGGAATTTTTCTCCATTGCCCATATCTTCGAGGCTTTTCCCCACTTTCTCCTCTATAAGTTTCAGTGTCTCTGGTTTTATGTGGAGTTTCTTGAACCATTTAGATGTGACCTTAGTGCAAGGAGATAAGAATGGATCAATTCCCATTCTTCTACACAATAACCGCCAGTTGTGCCATCTCCATTTGTTGAAAATGCTGTCTTTTTTCCACTGGATGGTCTTAGCTCCCTTGTCAAAGTTCAAGTGACCATAGGTGTGTGGGTTCATTTCTAGGTTTTAAATCCTATTCCATTGATCTACCTTCTGTCTGTCACAGTACCAGTACCATGCAGTTTTATCACAATTGCTCTGTAGTACAGCTTAATGTCAGGCATGGTGATTCCACCAGAGTTTCTTTTATTGTTGAGAATAGTTTTTGCTATTCTGGGTTTTTTATTATTCCAGATGAATTTGCAAATTGCCCTTTCTAATTCGTTGAAGAATTGAGTTGGAATTTTGATGGGGATTGCTTTCAGAAAGATGGCAATTTTTACTATATTGATCCTGCCAATTCATGAGCATGGGAGATCTTTCCATCTTCTGAGATCTTCTTGGATTTCTTTCTTCAGAGACTTCTTATCATACAGTTCTTTCACTTCCTTAGTTAGAGTCACACCAAGGTCTTTTATATTATTGTGACTATTGTGTTGTTTCCCTAATTTCTTTCTCATCCCATTTATCCTTTGTGTAGAGAAAGGCCATTGATTTGTTTGAGTTAATTTTATATCCAGCTACTTCACTGAAGCTGTTTATCAGGTTTAGGAGTTCTCTGGTGAAATTTTTGGGGTCACTTATATAAACTATCATATCATCTGTAAATAGTGATATTTTGACTTCTTCCTTTCCAATTTGTATCCCCTTGACCTCCTTTTGTTGTCGAATCTCTCTGGCAAGGACTTCAAGTACTATATTGAATAGGTAGGGAGAAAGTGGGCAGCCTTGTCTAGTCCCTGATTTTAGTGGGATTGCTTCGAGCTTCTCTCCATTTACTTTGATGTTGGCTACTGGTTTGCTGTATATTGCTTTTATTATGTTTATGTATGGGCCTTGAATTCCTGATCTTTCCAAGACTTTTATCATGAAGGGGTGTTGGATATTGTCAAATGCTTTCTCAGCATCTTAAGAGATAAACATGTGGTTTTTGTTTTTGAGTTTATTTATATAGTTGATTACGTTGATAGATTTCCGTATATTAAACCATCCACTCGTTCCTGGGATGAAGCCTACTTGGTCATGATGGATGATCGTTTTGATGTGTTCTTGGATTCCGTTAGGGAGAATTTTATTGAGTATTTTTGCATCTATATTCATTCATAAGGGAAATTGGTCTGACGTTCTTTATCTTTGTTGTGTCTTTATGTGGTTTAAGTATCAGAGTAATTCTAGCTTCATAGAATGAATTGGATGGAGTACCTTCAGTTTCTATTTTGTTGAATAATTTGAGAAGAACTGGAATTAGGTCTTCTTTGAAGGTCTGATAGAACTCTGCACTAAACCTGTCTGTTCCTGGGCTTGTTTTGGTTGGGAGACTATTAATAACTGCTTCTATTTTTTTAGGGGATATAGGACTGTTTAGGTCATTAATCTGATCCTGATTTAACTTTGGTACTTGGTATCTGCCTAGAACTTTGTCCATTTCATCCAGGTTTTCTAGTTTTGTTGAATATACCATTTATTTATTTATTTATTTATTTATTTATATCCAATTTTTTTATTAGATATTTTCTTTTGTAGAAGGATCTGATTGTGTTTTGGATTTCCTCAGGATCTGTTGTTATGTCTCCCTTTTTGTTTCTGAGTTTGTTAATTAGGATGCTATCCCTGTGCCCTCTAGTGAGTCTGGCCAAGGGTTTGTCTATCTTGTTGATTTTCTCAAAGAACCAGCTCCTGGTTTGGTTAATTCTTTGAATAGTTCTTTTTGTTTCCACTTGGTTGATTTCACCCCTGAGTTTGTTTATTTCCTGTCTGTCTAATCCTCTTGGGTGAATTTGCTTCCTTTTGTTCTTTAGCTTTTAGGTTGTGATGTCAAGCTGCTAGTGTATGCTCTCCAGATTCTTTTTGGAGGCACTCAGAGCTATGAGTTTCCCTCTTAGGAATGCCTTCATTGTGTCCCATAAGTTTGGGTATGTTGTGGCTTCATTTTCATTAAACTCTAAAATGTCTTTAATTTCTTTCTTTATTTCATCCTTGACCAAGTTATCATTGAGTAGAGTGTTGTTCAGTTTCCACGTGAATGTTGGTGTTCTGTTATTTATGTTACTAAAGATCAGCCTTAGTCAATGGTGATCTAATAGGATGCATGGGACAATTTCAATATTTTCATATCTGCTGAGGCTTGTTTGTGGCCAATTATATGGCCAATTTTGGTTTAGGTACCATGAGGTGCTGAGAAGAAGGTATATCCTTTTGTTTTAGGATAAAATGTTCTGTAGATATCTGTTAAATCCATTTGTTTCATAGCTTCTGTTAATTTCACTGTGTCTCTGTTTAGTTTCTGTTTCTAGGATCTGTCCATTAATGAGAGTGGGGTGTTGAAGTCTCCCACTATTACTGTGTGAGGTCTAATGTGTGCTTTGAGCTTTACTAAAGTTTATTTAATGAATGTGGCTGCCCTTGCATTCGGAGCATAGATATTCAGAATTGAGAGTTCATCTTGGACGATTTTACCTTTGATGAGTATAAAGTGCCTCTCCTTGTCTTCTTTGATAATTTTGGATTGAAAGTCAATTTTATTCGATATTAGAATGGCTACTCCAGCTTGTTTCCTCAGACAGTTTGCCTGGAAAATTGTTTTCCAGCCTTTCACTCTGAAGTAGCTTCTGTCCTTTTTCCTGAGGTGTGTTTTCTGTAAGCAGCAAAATGTTGGGTCCTGTTTGTGTAGCCAGTCTGTTAGTCTATGTCTTTTTATTGGGGAATTGAGTCCATTGATATTAAGAGATATTAAGGAACAGTAATTGTTCCTTCCTGTCATTTTTGTTGTTAGAGCTGGGATTCTGTTCTTGTGGCTGTCTTCTATTAGGTTTGATGAAGGATTACTTTCTTGCTTTTTCTAGGAAGTAGTTTCTGTCCTTGTATTGGTGTTTTTTCCATTATTATCCTTTGAAGAGCTGGATTTGTGGAAAGATATTGTGTGAATTTGATTTTGTCATGGAGTACTCTGGTTTCTCCATCTATGGTAATTGAGAGTATTGCTGGGTATAGTAACCTGGGCTGGCTGGCATTTGTGTTCTCTTAATGTCTGTATAACATCTGTCCAGAATCTTCTGGCTTTCATAGTCTCTGGTGATAATTCTGGAGTAATTCTAATAGGCCTGCCTTTATATGTTATTTGACCTTTTTCCCTTACTGCTTTTAATATTCTGTCTTTATTTAGTGCATTTGTTGTTCTGATTATTATGTGTCGGGAGAAATTTCTTTTCTGGTCCAGTCTATTTGGAGTTCTCTAGGCTTCTTGTATATTTATGGGCATCTCTTTCTTTAGATATGGGAAGTTTTCTTCTATAATTTTGTTGAAGATATTTGCTGCCACTTTAAGTTGAAGATCTTCATTCTCATCTACTCCTATTATCCGTAGCTTTGGTCTTCTCATTTTGTCCAGGATTTTCTGGATATTTTGAGTTGGGATCTTTTTGCATTTTGCATTTTCTTTGATTGTTGTATCCATGATCCCTATGGAATCTTCTGCACCTGAGATTCTCTCTATCTCTTGTATTCTGTTGCTGATGCTCGTATCCATGATTCCTGATTTCTTTCCTATGGTTTCTATCTCCAGGGTTATCTCCTTTTTAGTTTTCTTTATTTTTTTTCAACTTCCATTTTTAGATCCTGGATGGTTTTGTTCAGTTCCATTTCCTGTTTGGTATTGTTTTCCTGTAACTCTCTAAGGGATTTTTGTGTTTCCTCTTTAAATGCTTCTAGTTGTTTACCTGTGTTTTCCTGTATTTCCTTCTCAAAGTCCTCCATCATCATCATCATGAGAAGTGACTTTAGATCCATTTTTTTTATTAGATCTTTTCTTTATTTACATTTCAACGTTATCTCGAAAGTTCCCTATACCCTCCCCTCACCCTGCTCCCCTACCCGCCCACTCCCACTTCTTGGCCCTGGTGTTCCCCTGTACTGCACCATCCAGAGACTACCCCACACTTGGATACATCCCATAATCAGTCACCAAACCCAGACACTATTGCATATGCCAGCAAGATTTTGCTGAAAGGACCCTGGTATAACTATCTGGAGTGAGGCTATGCCAATGCCTGGCAAATACAGAAGGGGATGCTCATAGTCATCTATAGGATGGAACACAGGGCCCCCAATGGAGCAGCTAGAGAAATTACCCAAGGAGATGAAGGGGTCTACAACCCTTTAGGTGGAACATATTTTCTCTTTTGTGTTCTTGGCTATTGAAGTACCTCAGACTTCCCCCACATTACAGGCTCTTGAGAATGTTATTGATTACCCACTGAAACTTGATAGTAAGACCCTATTGCTGAAGACATTGAATGCTTGAATCATAGACTGTGGAGAAATCACTCAGAAGCTCCATTTCTACTGGCTTACTTTTATGGTTAGGGCATGCTATGCATGGCACTAGAGGAAAAAAGTAAGCATCAACATCACCTGGTGGAGAATCTCATGAATTACAATAACAGCTTGCATGTCCATTGATGCAATTAGTAACTTATGAGTAACTGAATATAAGGCCCCATCCACAAGATGGAACCCATACCTCCCACTGAGAGTGAGGCCAAGACCTGGTTTAGATCGGTCATAGACCCTGCGAGGAAAACCTACCACTATTATTTTGCTAAATGGACAAATGAGTTAAATGACTCCTAATTACTTATTGCTACTCTCAAAGATTACTAAACTATTCAGCCATCATCAGAGAAGTTTATTCTTGCAGTAGACAGCAATATACACAGAAAGGCACAGCTGGTCAATGTGCAGAGAATGAGAGGCTTTGGACAACTTGCTCCTAAATGGGATGTCAACATTAAGTCTTAATTAAAGAAAGTATAAAACTTGCCAAAGAGAATCTCCAAAAGTATATTTTCAGGATAAATGTTACCAAGCATGGGATTAACTTACTTGGGTAGCCATTTTTGTCTTTGCCCATCCATACATATGGGACTCAATTAGTGAAATCATAGAATTAATTTGTTTGATTTTAAAAAAATGTTTATATGCCCCAGTACAGAGGAATGCCAGGGCCATGTAGTGGGAGTGGGATGGTAGGGGAGCAGGGCGGGGGGAGGGTATAGGGGACTTTTTGTTGGCAGTGAGTCTTTGCATGTTTCATGGCAGTTACTGGATAAAGCCTTCATGATATCTATGGTATATATGAGTAGAGCAGAATATCATTAGGATTAACTCCATTTATTTTTGCTTTGTTTTGTTTTGTCAGTCCTGTTTGGTTCGATCCTATCTCTGTGCAATCCAGCCTGGCATTTGACAGGAGTGCTCATATCCTTATATTTTCATGGCTAACACTTTACCCACATATTTATCTGCCCAGCCCTGAATATGAAGAAATTTTTGAAACCTAGAATGTGTTATTTTCTCTTTTCTTCTCTCTCCCCCTCCCTTACCATCTCTCCCTCCTCTCTCTCTCTCTCTCTCTCTCTCTCTCTCTCTCTCTCTCATATATATATATATACAGTTTATTATTACAATTTTTCTGACTTTTAAATAATTCAGTCTGAAAATTTAAATTTAGTTATATTTAGTTATATTGTATTTTGAAGAAATGAACTTAAAGCAGTTTAAGCTTAGAGCATTCATTCCTATTATAGCAGACTGCTCCTCACTGCTAAGTTTTAGGCACTGCTCCTATTTCTTTGTGGCATATTGCTTTCTCTGTACAGCTACCCAATAAAATCTCTGCCCCCTCTATAGACTGGTAGAACACCCCATCCAACTTGTGAGTACCAATCCAGTCTGGCCATTCAGATCTACTCATCCATAACAATATTCAGTGGGCTTTTTATGGAATTTGATAAGTAGATGTAGAATGAATGAGGTTCTTTGCCTTTTTGCCTTGGAGTGCATGCTATGAAGACCATCTACTTGGATTGATGAGAAACTTCATCTCTGGCTATTTATACAAACATCTGCAGAGGGAAGCTAGAGAGAAAGCAGACTAAAGAGAAAGGATAGCTTCAAACAATCACTGTTTTGTTTGTTTGTTTTACTTTGTTTTAGTCTAACTTGTCTAAGATTTCTGTCTCTGAGGGCTGACAGAACCTTGAGAATTCAAAGAAAAAACAATAGAAAGAGAGCACAAGGGAAGTGATTTCCAGGAAACTGTAAGGCAATGGGTGTGTCACCTAAGCCCCTGTGTGCGCAAACATGGAGGAGAAAAGATGAGGATTCTAGCTTTCATAAGTTTTGCACAAGGACGGATGTTGTGGTCTGTTAACTGTATTGGATGGGATTCTTTAGCTTGCTAGCTGATAAAGATTTTAATTATATTTCTAAACTTCTAAATTGTGTATTAATTGAGAGGTAAATTGTATGTATTTGTCATGTACAGCATAAAGTTCAGTGAAACTCAACACATGCTTTTTCTTGGGTAGCTGTAATTTTTGTGGTGAGAATACTTTTGAGGATATGACAAGGATTTTAGATTTGTATTTACAGATCAAGAAGATAATCACCATAGTGAAAAAAAAAAGTTCATGACTCATGTTTGTGGCTGTGTGGAAAGAAATCAATGTTTGATGTACTGTTTAATGGCAATTGATTTTGTCATGTAGGTAGGTAGTTTTAAGTAAAGATCAGAATTGAGGATAATAACAATAAAAGATTGGGGTAATTCATCTAACCTACCAGTATAGTCACCTCTTACAACCCATGCACAAACACTGCATGCAAATACACTTAGTGGCTGAGCATTGCAAAGAAATGTAATCCAAACTTATGGGCAGATTTATGCAAATCAACTGAAAGAAATGACAGTGTATAAACAACTCTGGAGGTAACTGGAGAGGACAGTAAGAGATCTTGAGTATTCCAGGTCTCATCATAACACCAGACTAATTTGACTCCCCAACAAATTAAATCTTAGTTCAATCCCATGAAAGTATTTGCCTGAACTCTTATTACTGACCACAAAGGCGAATGTATTACTGCACACCACCTCTGTTACCAAGAATTCTGTATGCCCCAGAGTGTTGTTCACAAACTTTGCATTGGCATCATGTTTAGATTGTCCTTGGAATAAGTTTCTCCTTGCTTCCTGACCACCATTAGCCTTCCCTTAGTAGTTCAAACATTAGGCTTTAGGAAAGTTCTAAAAAAGGAGGATAAGATGAAAACTCACACCTCCAATGGCCAATTTGACCTGAGATGTAGATTGCTCAGAGACTCAGCCCAACACTGCTGTCGCTCAGTTGCTCTGTACATGTCAATACTGCATGAGTTTAGATTTTTTTGCATGATCTTATATCTCTATGTATCAATCTGAGCTAGATGGTTAGAGTATCAAAATGAATTGTCTTAATAACTTAATATTACTGAAGAACAATAATCCTTTATTAAGTTTAATTTTGCTGAGCAATAAATTCATGTTGATTCTAAGTTTTGTTAAAATGTAGCAGTGATTGGTCTTCCTTACGATCTCATTTTCATTTCATTAATTCATTTTTACTTTACTTATAAGGTTTGGAGTTATGTTTTGGATATTTATTTATTAGCTTTTGGGTAGATACATCAACCCAAAATAAGATGAGGACAACCACTTGAGGAGTAGGCAGATATCTCAGTGGTATTGGTGCTTATTGCTAATCCCAAAAATCTCAGCTAGATTTCTGAGACCCTGTGGGGGATACCGAGGGAGACCCCCACCCTCTCAAAGGAGAAGGGGGATGGGAGAAAGATTGTGGGAGGGGGCCAGTGAGTGCCATGTAAAGTGAATAAGTGAAAAAGATAGTTATTATAAAAGTAGAAGAAATCTAGAAATTAGTCTTTAAGTTTATGACAGTGAAATACTGTTTTAGAAACTTTGAATCAGTGGGTATTTAGAATTCAAGATTAAAATTCACAATGGTTTCAAGTATGTTTCAAATATGACATGAAAATATAAAATACAAATTTATTATTTTAGAAATATACTTATTTTGTACCATGGGAATGATGATAGTTGTAACATAATTTTTGAAGAGAATTATGAATAAAATTTCATAATGTAATTATTATTTTTGAGTAGCTGATTGCTTTCCTGTGGTGTTAAACAGTATAAAAATCAGTTTCCAGTTTTTTATTTATGTAAGCTTGACAAAATGTAATCAGTACTTTTGTATCTTTGTTTTCTCCCCTGACAGTGAAACGAATAAACAATTCTTTAACAATGACTTATTGAGACAGTTAAATGCATATATCAAATCACCAAGAAATGTTCAAATCAATGTTAGCTAGTATTATCAAAATGAAAAATTACTTAACATTACCTTTTCTTTCTTTCTTTTCTTTCTTTCTTTCTTTCTTTCTTTTTTTTTTTTTTTTAATACAGAGTCTTTATCTAAGGCTGGACACAAATCTCAAACTCCCTGTGTGACTGACATCTGGTCCTTCTGCCCCCATCTTGCAAATGCTGGGATTTCACGCAAGTGCTGCTGAATCCAGTTTATGCAGTGCACACACTCTACCAGCTGAGTTATATAACCTCATATTACTTTAAATATGTAATTATAGCTGTTACTCTACATCCCCTGTATTGTAATGGATATTTCAAAAGAAAAGTGATTCTTTTTATAGAATAAATGATTTTTCTAGTTAAGAAAATCTGCAATTTTCCTTCTATATTAGGAATATATGTATGTGTTTGGTCTGCGACTCTTGCTTTAAAGTTTCCTAAGACGAGCTTCATATGAGTCCAAGTCCTATGCTATTACCTCTTTATACTACTATAATTATCTCCTTCTGGAAATACCATCAAAATAAGTGGTAAAGATGTTAAATATGAACCTAACGAGCAGGCATGTTGGCACAATAGCATAGGAATCAATTAATCAGCAGCTGGGCCTGGTGGCATAGACCTGTAATCTCAACTCTTTGGGAGGATTACAAAAGCCATGCTTGCCTGAGCTACAAAGTGAATTCCAGGCTAGACAAAGAAGCTCAGTGTGACTCTGGTTCAAAATGGAAAGACTTGAAGATGCCACTATAAAGCCTATTACTTTGCATGTTAGTTTAGACAATAGAAAAATAGCTGAGGATATAACTAGGTAGCAGAGTGGTTGCTGGGAAAAAACTAGGTGCTGAGTTTACTACCCAAAGTATCATCATCATCACAGTCACCATCGTCATCACCATCACTATTATCAATAACAACAACAATAATAGCAACAATAATAAAAAGCCCTTTTGATGAAAAATAACCTTGACTACACTGTACGTCAGGAACTTTTTTTTTTTTTTTTGAGATTGATTAAGTGAGATCTGTGTTAAATCATGGCAGAGAAGGCGGTGGTTTCGTTCTGAGGGTCGGTGACATGTCTTATGCATTATTCAGGCTCATCTCGCAGGGTTTTCAGAGATGAGCCTTCTGAGCAAGCTCACTGAAAGTGCTCTCTCTGTGCACGTCAGTCTCTGTGCACGTCAGTCTCTGTGCACGTCAGTCTCTGTGCACGTCAGTCTCTGTGCACGTCAGTCCGCTGACGTTTTATTAAGATGGAGTATTAGATCTGGCGCTAATGACTCCTGAGTTAAAATGCACTGAACTAAATGGTTTAAAATGCATCAAGTTCTTGATTAAACCTGTTAAGCACATGTGCACAACCTACAGACTCAGAGAAAATGAAAAAGGTCTTGCTTTGAGATTGGCTTCGAGCTTCCCGGCCCCAACTCTCACTATTAATCATACTTGGATTCGTAGAACACTTGTGCCCTTGTCATTTCTTAGTACAGCTGCCATTGTGTGAAGACAAATATGCCCCCTTTCTTCCCTGTTTTCCTGAAAGATAAATCCTCAATCTCAATTGCTTCCTCATAGCATGGGCACTTATCTTTGCCTTTTGTGCACTGGAGGAGAACATGCTTCTCCATCTCGTTGTCTCTCAGAAATATAATACACGTGTCTTTTTCTCTGTCATGCAACTGCTCTTTACCATGTCAGCCACTCTGACACTTGTTTCCCGAAGCAAGCTAGGTACTTTGAGGAAGGAGGTCCCCAGAAAGCAGCAATCAGCTTGAAGGAAAGGGATGCTCTGTTTTTACATCTGAAAGAACAAAGCAAAAGCACACAGTCTCTCATTTTCTCTACCCTTCTGCTCTCTCTCCTTTTTTGAATCACTTTTCCCATTTTAGCCAAGCTTTTGGACCACAAACATTCTATTAATTTAGTTCCACACCAGAGGCAACAGTGCAAGATGTTTCAATGATTAGGTTAGATTCTTTCCTGGTACAGAGACAATTCTTCCATGTCTAGCCACTTGTATTGTTCAATAATCGTAATGCGATCTATGACTTATTGGTGGATACCTCTTTAATTAGGCACAGAGAGGCACAGGTCTGTGATGAGGGAGGATGAGAGAAATAACATGGTTACAATCTCTGATGAGGGAGGATGAGAAAAGTAGCATGGTGGTTACAATCTCAATATTGCTCATTAGTTCTAGCATCAAACCCAACCTCATCATGTAGCTTCCTACTACGGCCCATCTCAACTCTTACTGTTCTCTTACAGATGTTCTCTGTTCTATCACACTATTTTTTTCCTTAGATTTATCCAAACCTTCCTTGCTTTCAAACTTGTACATTTTTTTGGTTGTTCTTGTAAACTTAAAAGAAAACAAAAACAAACAAACAATTAAAACAAACAAACAAACAAACAAACAAACAAACCCTTCAAAACCCAGCCCCTAACCTGGAACTACTCAACTGGATGCTTTCTTTATTGAAAATGATATTCTCAACCCCAGGCTGTAGACTCCTTTAGGCATCCTATACTAGCTTCCATGCATTTAAATCTGCTCTTTGTGTTCACTTATTCATTAATTCAACAAATGCATGAATTTTTTGCATAATCAGTGCTATTTCCATAAAACCATTTGTGGATGTGACCTTCACACCACAAATCCATGACTTCTTTCACAAGAATTTCTAATTCAGATTTTTGGGAGTATTCCATAAAGGTAGTGAAAACATGAAGTTAGCCAACATGGGTTGTATGTTCCTCATAGACACACTGAACTACATTTTTGTAGTAATGACTATGACATGGCTAGAAAGGAAGCATCATTTGTAGTATTAATTTTTCATATTAATGTCTTTGTAAAACAAACTAATCTTTTCATTATTGAAAACCTGCTAATCCACATCATCCTTTCTTGTAGTTTTAAATGTTCTTTCATGCTTTTGAAATTAATAAATAATGACCTATATTTATGGGGTAAAATATGATATTTTGACATTACATAGATGAATAATTATACATACACAATAATGTACATTGTGAATAAATAAATCAAACTATGTTAACACTATGCCATATATCTTGGGAAGAGAAAGGATAAAGGTGAATCCTGTCACAGGATGAGACATTTGTGGTTGATTCTAAGTGTTTTTGGTTACCCCTGATGCACACTCCAAAGGAAGGAGAAAACAGTTGGAACTATATGGTTCTAGAGCACTGGGCTGCTGAATAGAGGGTATGTAGCAAGGGAAGCTGGGAGTCAGGCAGATCAGATGGGAGTTATTGTCCTTGTTGAGGTAAGTGTGGAAAGGAATATGACTTGTTCTTGGCAGTACAGTGGAGAAGGCTGGAATTCTGATCTATTATAAAGGATGAATAAAATAGCTGCATTGATGGATTACATGGTGGATGAGAGAGAACTCCTAGGATTATTCTCCCAAGCTCTGTCCTGGCTACCTGGAAAGATATAACTGGTAATAAAAACTGCGTATTTTCTAAGGGAAGTTAACATATAGCTTGCGGGGCAGAAATGAGCACAATCAGCAGATATATGGTATCTGAAGTTACAGGAATGAATGACGGATTAGTTATGTGTCTCTTTGAAGTTAAAAAAAAAGATGCCGGGCGTGGTAGCACATGCCTTTAATCCCAGCACTCGGGAGACAGGGGCAGGCGGATTTCTGAGTTCGAGGCCAGTCTGGTCTACAGTGTGAGTTCCAGGACAGCCAGGGCTATACAGAGAAACCCTGTCTCGAAAAACCAAAAAAAAAAAAAAAAAAAAAAAAAAAGATACCTGACAAAGCAACTTAAGGAAGGAAATATGTACTCTGGCTCACAGTTTCAGGAGGTACATCCATCGTGGCAGTGAAGATGTGGTAGCGAAAGCCCGAGGCAACTGATGATACTGTGTCTGCATCCTGATGGTTGGTTGATGCCAGTGCTTGGCTTGTTTTCTCCTTTTAATGAACTCCAGGGTCTCAGCCTAGGGGATGGCACTTCTTAGATTCAGGGTGAATCTTTTTTGCCTAAATCAACCTGATCCTATAAACTCCCGCACAGGCATGTGTAATCTAAATAGTCCCTTGCACAAGAGCCTTGAGGCCTCTGACCAGTCTATTCCTAGAGGTGTCACCTTGTCAATCAATATTAATCACCCACTTTTAAGTATCTACTATCAAAGTTTTACATGATTGTTACAAGAGGTAGGTGCAGTACAGACAAATCATTTACAATGGTGTTTTGCATATATGGGTCCTAATTTTAAAATATAGATACAAACACATTTTTGAAATGGCTTAAGAGACAGTTATATTCTGAAAAACTCAACATTAAAATCTTGTGACTCAGTGGGAGGATGTGTGCTCACATAATTCCCTTTTCAATTTCTGGCAACAAAACAGCAGCCACCCCCTCCAACTGTTTTCATTAGCATGTTCTTTCTCAAGCTTAGGGACCTTCACAGTGTGGGCAAGGAGTAAGGCAAGACCTTTCATCTCTAAGAATCAGGTTTGCCAGTTTGGGCTAGAAATACAAAAACGCATTGCTTACAGTTGTTAGAATGTTTGTCTTGTGTCCAGATACAACTATGAGCAGACTACGTGGTGAAGTCATTTACTCAGTGAACAACTACATTATGCATATATTGTTCAAATTCTCACTTTTATAGAAGGAAATAATCTAACCATGAGGTACATAACAGTCCAACTTCAGCTATCTCTATGTGGTGCTGTTTATAGAGTGCTTTTATGCTTTTTAAAAAGTGGTTCCTTTCTTAGTCTCCTCCTAAAGCTGAAAGAAAAAAGGGTTAGCTATTGTTTGAAATATTTCTAGTGTGATTTTTCTTCATTATTATCATTGCATTTCTGGTTTTTAGCGCAACTAGATGATGAAAATAATTCATGCTATTTTGTATAATTATTTTTATGTTCTGATCACTCAGTTCTGTCATTGTAATCTTTGCTCTAAGAAAAAGATGATGAAAAGGTAATGCTTTGGATTATACTTAAAATTACTAAAATTGCAAAACTGAGCTTTAGTAAGGCAGTGTTCATGGGCTCTTTATTTGGATGGAACACAGAATTTAATTCTTCCTGCAGAATATTTGATACAATAAAAGTTAAAATACTGTTAAAATACTGCAACAAAAGTCGAAATGGTGAATATAGTTACTTAAAAATATACTGTGATAAAGAAAAAAAAAAGGTTTAGATTGAGTGACTCATAGTAACCATTCCTCGCGCATAGTTGTGGAGGTCTGGGAGCTCAAGATCAAGGTTATCACAGATTGCTTGGTGACGTTTATTTCTCTATACCAAAGATGGTAGAAGGGATAAAAAACTCCCCCGGGCCTATTTTATAAGGCAAATACTAGTAGAATGAAGGCTCAGTGTGTTCAGATTCCCAACATCTAGAATGAAATAAAAGCCCAGATATTATGGAAACTATATTTAAGGTAAAGTGATAACATACTACAAGAGTGTATCAGGTCATATGATACAAATACTCAAGGACTCTAATTATTGTTTGGGCTCTGTTCCTGAGAATGAAGAGGAGGAGTTTGCTTACTATAGATATAGTTTGTGTGGGTCTCCAGCTAGATGAGCCTTTATTCACTGTGCATGTCTCTTCACATAATGTTTATGATTTAAACCATGTGTATTCCAGTTATGACAGGCATAAAATAGCAGACAACATTCACTTGAGGACAGAGTTTTGTAGTATTACACATGTTACCCAAAGCTTGTATAGGCTGAGATTTGTCTTCTTTGAGACTGAATACAATGGGAATATGTTTGGGTAGAAACTGTTCAAGTTTTGTATTTATGAGGAGAGAAAAAAACATTCTATTACTCCAAGTGGTGTGTGTGTGTGTGTGTGTGTGTGTGTGTGTGTGTGTGTGTGCTTGATGCATGTCTAGGGGCTCTTAAATCATCAACAAGTTTCTAGATGCATTGGTCATATTGAGATGTGTGTTCATAGGACATGTAAGTGCTGATCTCAGATTGCCAAGAGCATTATTAGAAGAAGGGTGTGTATTGGATATGTACTCAACTCAAATCATGTAGAGTCCCAGGCTTCTATGATATTCCTTATGCTTGCCAGGCTTAGATGGATAATAATTCTGAGACAGGAGAGAGAGGTAGAGAAATTTAAGGTGACACGGGGAAAAGGTCCACTGTCCAGCATTCTGGTTGTGGATGCTTGTCAGTGGTTAGTAAAGAATTCTAGCACAATTAACATTTGCTATGAAAGTTGCCTGCATAGCAATATTCTATTTCTATAGAAGTGTTTTCAGATAAGAATGTTAAAATAGCAATGCTATATGCCCGAGTGAATATGATTTTGGGGAATGGTTTTATTCTTATCCCAGAGGTAAAGCTTCAATTTTCTGAGAATCTCACAAACAGGACTACAAAGTTTCACTCACAGTAAATAGCATGTTTACTACTCATGTAAAACCTTGTGATCTGGAGATTTTCTTAACTGGCTGCAGTTCTGGAGTTTTTCTTTTTTTTTTTTTTCCATTTTTTTTCTCTTTATTAGATATTTTCTTCATTTACATTTCACATGTTATCCAGAAATTTTCCCTTACCCTCCCGCGTCCCCGCCCTGCTCCCCTACCCACCCCCTCCCACGTAATGGCCCTGGCATTCCCCTGTTCTGGGGCATATAGAGTCTNTCAGTGAGTACATGTTATGTGAGTTCTTTTGTGATTGGGTTACCTCACTCAGGATGACACCCTCCAGATCCATCCATTTGCCTAGGAATTTCATATATTCATTGTTTCTAATAGCTGAGTAGTACTCCATTGTGTAAATGTACCAAATTTTTTGTATCCATTCCTCTGTTGAGGGACATCTGGGTTCTTTCCAGCTTTAATGGGTACATCCTAGGTACCCAGGAACAGCCTTACTAAGTTGTTAAGCAAGTCTTTGAGATGTAATTTCAGAACCTACCAAAATATAAGGTGTTGTAAACATACTTAAGCACAACTCTTTGTCATGAGGACCACATTGCAACATTTGGATGTGTCTTATCATTCTCTTAAGTATCTCCCTTTCTGTTACATCCCATTCCCATTCCATACATGAATCTCTTGACAATAAAACACAACTCTCTCGTTCTGAAATTATTTTCTGCTGCAAAATCTTGATCTTTACTTAAGTTGAAGCCTCTGTAAACTCCTGCTGACAGTTTGTGGTGTCAGCTCCTCATGATGTAATCACCATCTAAGGATGATTTGTCTTAATACTACCATGTTGAATAATATGTTCCAATATGTGACTATCTGGAGTATATATTACAACATTCAGACTATAGCACGATAGCCCTCTCTAACATTTACTCAAAAAGCTCTCCTGGAGATTCTGTTGGCATTTTCCCCAAGAGAGCATTTGAATTTTGGGAAAATGTAGGAAAAGAAAAATGTGTGAATAAGTTACAAAACTAAATATTATAGACACAATCACATGAGCTTTTTTAAAATATAAAAATAACTAAAGGGCTAAAAAATCAGTGTCAGGATACTATATACAAAAAGAAATGCTAAGTTAATAATAACAGTGAATGATGTGCAAAGAGATTTGGGACAATTTGGATTTGAGTCCCTGTATATAGATTGAAGAAACAAGTCCCCCCTTTTTGTTGAAGCTACTAACCACTTTGGATACTTAGAGATTTGGAGGAAACAACCTGGAACTGACCCATAAGTCTATTCCTTAAAGACTAGCACTCAGTGGGCCAGAAGGCACTTATGCAAGCTACCAAGAGAGCAATAAATAGTTCTTTCAAGCTGTAAAGTGTATGAACCCCACAATGAGTGGACTGATAAAATATCCTAATGGAGAAATAATGGCATTTTTGTCTTAGGTGTAAACAACAGCTGTATAATTAAACTGAAGGGCCACACAACAGGAAGTAATTTGTGCCAACTACCCATGGCTGGAGAAGTCATAGACCCTAGAGGAGAATATATTACTGCCATTTCTGTAGGGGAATTTTATCCTAGAAACATGGTTACTCGGGCAAGATATCATATCCAGCTGGAATGCAGATATCCTACATACCTTTAATCCCTCTGGATGGAATATAGGCATACCCTTAGTACTCAACTTTAATCTCAAATAATGAATTCTAATTGAAGGGCAAACAAAGTGACAAATCAAGGAAAGACTTGACAGAATGAGTCAGAGAAAGGACATACCCCATTCTCATGAGAACAGACAGGAAAAAGAGGCCACTTAAAGAGCAGTGAAGGAGAGAGAATTCAATAGTGTTCAGTTCAGTTTAGTTCAGTTGGGTTTGGAGTACTTCAGTTTGTGGAGTTCTAAGACAGTCTTTCCAAGGAGAGTAATTCAGTTAGAAGGTGAGAGAAGCCAGTTTGAATCAGTCAACTTGGAGAGGAGTTTGATTGAGAACAACTGATTTGAAACAGCCAGTCAGAATTCAGAAAGATGTAGAAAGGGTGAGTTTATTCATCAGTAAGTCTTAGAGGTTGAAACATTCTAGGCCTAGGTTAGCAGACAGAAGTTGGGTTGGCACTTATCTCAACCTTTCATCTGAGGAAATAAAAGCAACATTTATTTTTACACATTTCATAATCCAACATAACTTCCAATTGTATTTGAAATACTAATTCTTATACTGGTAGATAAACTGTTTTTTGTAATAGATGGAGACTATTAAAAAAATCTACAAGTCAAAATTGACAGAATAAGTGACTAAGGAGAACCCAAGCCCATATGATCTCTCTCTCTCTCTCTCTCTCTCTCTCTCTCTCTCTCTCTCTCTCTCTCTGTGTGTGTGTGTGTGTGTGTGTGTGTGTCTCCAATCTAAAAACCTAAGGCCTGGGGAAAAATCACACACACAAAAAGCAGGCAGAAAATTCTAAGAGCCAGTGGAGTTCTGATGCTAGATTGTGTCTTCTAGACATAACAAAGAAGCTGTGACCATTAAATCTCAATAATATGGTGCCTTAAACAACACCTGATTGAAGTAACTCAGACCCAAAAGGACATGCATGGTATGTATGTGCTCACTAATAAATAAGTGGATATTAGCAAAACAGGTACAGAATGCCCAAGAGACAGTTCACAGAACTCAAAGAAATTAACAAGCAAAAGGGTCCAAGTGAGGAACCTCAATCCCACTTGGGAGAAAGAAGAAAGCAATCACAATGGGGGAGGGTGGGACCTGAGTGGGAAAGGGGATAAGGAGGGAAAGAGAGGAACATGATCTGGTATTGAGTGGGGGAAAAGGACTAAAACCTTAAGGACCAGCAGAAAGAATAGAAACAGGCAACCTCAGAATGTAGGAGGGAGAACCCTCCAGACCTGGGAAGTGAGAGACACTCAGGACTCAAAGGGAAGGACCTTAGATGAAATGCCCTACAGCGGGCAAAGGGAACTTATAGAGCCTAGCTCCAGCAGAAAGACAGGGCATCAATTGAGAGATGGGGTTGCTATCTCATAGTGAAAACTCTGGCCCATAATTGTTCCTTTCTGAAAGAACTGCAGGGACAAAAAATGGAGAAGAGCCCGAGGAAAAGGAGGTCCAGCAACGGCCCAAAGTAGTATCCATCCCAAGGGGAGGCCCCAAGATCTGGCACTATTACTGAGGCTATGTATGGAGTGCTCACAAAAAGGGACCTAGACTGACTGCACTCCGGAAGACCTAACAAGTAGCTGAAAAAAATCAGATGCAGATATTTGCACCCAAACAATGGACAGAAGCTGCTGCCCGCTGTGGTTGAATTAGGGAAAATCTGGAAGAAGCTGAGGAGTAGGGCAACCCTGTAGGAGAACTAGCAGTCTCAATTAACCTGGACTCCTGAGATCTCTCAGATACTGGACCACCAACCAGGCAGCATACACCAGCTGATATGAGGCCCCCTGCTGGGAGTTAAAGGGGCTGAAGGGGAAGAGGGGGGAGGGAGGAGCCCAGTCAGGCCAGAGTTCCTCCTATGTTCTGGACAGGTAGCCGTGGGAGGGCTGCCAGACGCTTTTCACTTGGCCCCAGGTGGGCATCTAAGCCACTGACCCCACTCGACAGGGGTGGACAAGGGGCAGCCTCTGAAACCAGGGGCCCCAAGGCGACACCCTCGGCCCCCAGACTTACAGGACAGGGGGCTGAGGGAGAGAGGTTCCCACACAGGTGAGAGTCCTTAGTCCGGGCCTTGGCTGGAGCACAGGAATGCCTTCCATTGGGAGATTAGAAATAGCTCATTAGGGGAAAGCCTATCCCATCATCCAAGAGCAGCAGGCCTTGATCAACAGAGACAGTCTATGGTTTTAGAGCTTTGTTGTAGAAAGGCAGGGGGAACGAGAGAAGGTAAGAGAGAGAGAGAGACTGGGCATGGCCAAGAGGAGAGAAAGGGGAAAAGGAGAGAAAGAAGAAAGGCTAGAGTAAGAGGGAGAGAGCAGCTGGATGTGGTGGCATTCAGGAGGCAGAGGCAGGCAGATTTCTGAGTTCGAGGCCAGCCTGGTCTACAAAGTTCCAGGACAGCCAGGACTATACAGAGAAACCCTGTCTCAAGAAAAAAAAAGAGGGAGAGAGAGTGAGAGAGAACGAGGAGAGAGCATGAGGAGAGTGAGAGGAGAGGAGAGAGAATGAGGGGAGGAGAGGATGAGGAGAAGTTAGAGAGCAAGGTGGGGCCAAGCAGCCCCTATTATGTTGGGCTGTTATCTTTACTGTTGCTAGGTAACTAGGAGGAGTCTAGTCAAAGTCGGTTACCTTTGGAAATATCTGGTCACAACTCTCTTATGTTTTCACGATATATCTTTTTCTGTCCTTTATATGTTTATCCTTCACATTTATTTCTGAGGCATCTCTTATAGACTACATATAAGTGACTCTTGTGTATTTATACAATATTCAATAATATTTACCTCCTAAATGAACTCTTAATCTGTTACTGACAGGGTTAAATTTTGGTTTTCCATTCCACTACTAGTTCACCATGCATATTATTTCTACTTTCCTATACGGCTTTTTTACAACATTATTAGAATATCAGTTGAAAATTCGGTGTATAATTTTAGTTCATTGGTGATATTTTAACTTTATAAGTTTTCATTCTTGTTCAGTAGTTGCTTAGGAGATGATGCTACATACACTTCCAATGGTAAAAGGACTAGGAATTAATATATAACTGTTTCAAATTTTCTTTTTGAAATTATAATATAATTGCTTTCCACTTTATTTCCTCCCTATAAAAACTCTCATGTAATTTTCTCACCTTGATGTATCTCAAATTCATGACCTTTTCTCCCTTTATTGTTAATTGTGTTTGGAAGGCCATGTTGGTGAGACCTCATAGGCATAATAGCTATTTCTGAAGTTTCCAGGAGACATAATTTCACAGCAAACTCTCCGACCTTCTGGCTCTTACATTCTTTCCACCCTCTCTTCCACAATGATCCCTGTGGATACTGGGTTTGTGTTGCAGATGTGTCAGTTGGAGCTGGACTCTAACTCTGGACTGTGATTGGATGTGCTTTTCTCTACTGGTCCCTATTTGTTGCAAAGAGAAATTTTCTTGGTGAAGGGTATGAACTACCTTTATCAGTGGGTACAGGGGTAAATATTTAGAATGTAGTTACATATTGTTCTGGATTTGTAAAGTGGCAATTGTAGGTTTTTCTCTCAGATCTATAATTTCATTAGCTCTTGACAGCTGGCTAGATTTCTAGTACAGGTATCTTTTTGAGAAGACTTTAAGTCCAATTAGAGATCTGTTGTATTAGTGGCAGGTATGGGTGCCACTAGTACCCCTTCAGGATCCTGTGGCATGATGGTTGCTGTTGTTATTCAGAGGCATCAAAGGATACCCTTTGTCGGGCATGAATGGGAGATACCCTTGGCCCTGCGAAGGCTCGGATGCCCCAGTGTAGGGGAATGCTAGGGTGGTGAGGTGGGAGTGGTTGGGTTGGGGAGCCCCCTCATAGAAGCAGGGGGAGAGGAATAGTATGGGGTGGTGGTGGAGGAGAAGCTGGGAAAGGGGATAATATTTGAAATGTAAATAAATAAAATATCCAATAAAAAATAACCTTTACCCTTCACCTTAGGAACTATAAATAATTATTCATTGTTTGGATTATAAAAAGTTTTAGTTTTTATTCAAGGTCAAGCCTTGGATAGGGAGGTAGCCTTTCCCTCAATTCCTAGGTTCTTTGGAGGATTAATATCATTCTCTTTGTTGGCTGTGTTTTTAGTAGAAATGTCTACCCCTGTTCATGAAGTTCTTGAGATGGCCGGATCTGCTATGTGTTTCTTTCATTTGCTATAAGATGTGATACTTTACTCTTATTCAAACTTACCCCCACCTCTCTCATAAATTGGTCTGTGCCTTTGGTGGAGCACAGAATCGATATGCTGGCTTCTATCAACCGTTGATTTTTGCACTGGATGTCAGCATGTCCACAGGAAATCCATCCTGAAGAATTCACAAGCTTCTTGGGTTTCACCTGCTAATGAGGTTGTTTATGGTTTACAACCAGGATCATGTTTGGCTCTTTGTTTAGTTCTTAGTAGGATGCTTTTGAAAAAACTGGTTCTATTTGACCAGGCTGGTCTGTGAATGCTGATCTGTCCTGATTACATCAATAGATGGATGATGTTGGGGAGGAGTGGAAGTGGGAGTGAGAGGGGAACCTGATCTGGTATTCAGTGAGGGAAAAGGACTGAAGCCCTGAGGACCAGCAGAAAGAATGTAAACTGGCAACCCTAGGAAATAGGAGGTTGGGGGAAATTCCCAACAGTAGGGTGAGGGAACTTACAGTCACTAACAAAAGAGTGCTGCCTTAAGCTCCAAGTGTAGCCTATGCATAGGATCAGTACAGAACATTTCTTGATGCGGGACATGTGACATTGCAAATGTCTGGCATAAAACTTATGCATGAATGTCTTTTTCCTTTTCCTACTAAGAATATAGTACTTGACAACACGCTGCCATTAGGAAGAAGAAAATAACCTTATGAGAAGAAAATCACTAGAATATGCTTTTGGAAAATCGCCTTTCCAGTGTTTTTAATTTCATTTAAATCTCATAAACTGCAAGCAAAATGAAATTACTGTTGGTAAAGAAGTATCTCTTTTCACAGGAACAGCGGTAAGATTTATGTTTTCTGAGCTCTAGGTCTTTAGTTGAACTAGAGGTTTATCTCTCTTGCTCCTAGCAGACATTTGCAAAAACAATCCCATCTGCAGGTGGCAGTAAGTTATTATTGTTTTTGTTACTCTGCTCAGTGGAAGGAAGATTAAATCTAATTTGGGGGAAATAGATTGTGAGGAGAATATATTTCTACCTGTAGGCCAATATAAATAACAATAATTCAGTTCCCCATCCCTACATAGGAGTTTTGACTCCTTCCACTATTTTAATTTGAGACACAATTGAAATACTTATGTATTCTCAGGGGACTCTCCAATGTCCAAGATGAGCTTGTGTTTATAATAGGCTAAGTAGACATTGAAAAGGAGAGAAAAGGGTGTTATGTCAGTCAGCAGTTCAAGAATCTACTGTTTCCCAAGGGGCTATACTATAGATCCAAGCTAGATCAGAATAGATCTTAGGTCATTGCCCCATCTGTATTAGGCAATGACACTCTGCTCTCAACTGTTTGTATACAGAACATCCTTCCAATATCATACTTAAAAAAATAGATTTCTTTCTAAATAATTTTCTGATTTCCTCTCCTGGCTGTTAACAAGAAATAAAAGCAAACCTACAAGGGAAGGGGAAGGTATTATTGAACTGCAGTTCCTTCCAGGTAGTGGTCTTTCTGCCCTGAGGTCATTCACATGCAAAACATGCCTCCCTTCCAGATGGAAGGCACCAGTCCTCACCATTAAAGAAACACAGTGGGACCCAGAGAGGATTTGTTGAAGCTGAAAACTGACTTTATAATTTAGTTCTGAGGCTGGAGCTGCATAAGTCTCAGATAAATCAGAATGGCAGATTCACAAATGGAAGGCAAGTAGAGTGAAACGTGAATTTCTTTCTCATATGCTTTCTCTTGTTAGCACAATTAAAACAATAACCGCCTCCTTTATTGCTTGTGATTTAGCAGTTAGCTGAGGAAAATGACAATTTCAGGCTACGGTAGACAGAGTCATGGAAAAATGAAAAAGAGTCAGGAAGGAGCTGTTGTTACTGTCACATTTTGCTAACAGGCACTGTCAGGCTCTAAGACAAATACAATCCATGGTGAATATGATTGCTTAACCTACCTCTTCGGATTCTTGCTGTTGAGATGAGTTGGCTTCTTCTGGTATCTTGTCTTTGCAATCTCTTACTTGTTTACTGAGTCCATATAGAATCTCTTGCCTTTAAAAACAGCTCAGGTCCAATTAGAGAGCTGTTAGCTACTAGCTGAAGTATGTGCCACCGCTTTGTTCTTAGGGTTATGGTGACATGCTTGTCATTGCTGTGAGTCACAGGTGTCATAGTTCAATAGGACGTTGTTTGCTCCCCTCTTTTGCATGGAATGTTCTCTTACCATGAAAGTTAGTCCTAAGGGAAAAGGCACTCAGGTCATATACATGCACATGTGCATGTACATACATGTTCCTCTATATGCATGTAGCAGCGATTGAAAAAAATAGGCCATAAATTTGAGAAAGAGTGAAAGCAGAGAGGACAATATGGGAAATGTTGGAGGAAGGAAACAGAAGAAGAAAATGATGCCATTATATTATAATCTTGGGCTGGATATCCTTATGACAACTAGACATAAGCTAGAGTCATCAGAGAGGAAGGGACTTCAATTGAGAATATGTCTTTATATGATCTGGCTATATGGCATTTTCTTAATAAGTGATTGATATGGGAGGGCTCAGCCCATTGTGGGTGGTTCCATCCCTAGGCTGGTGGTCCTGGGTTCTATAAGAAAGCAAGCTGAGCAAGCCAGCAAGCAATACTCTTCCATGGCCTCTGCATCAGCTCCTGTCTCCAAGCTCCTGCTCTGTGTGAGTTCCTGTCCTGACTTCCTCCAATGATGAACAGTAATATGTAACTATAAGCTAAATAAACCCTGTACCACTGATGTTACTTTGGTCATGGGGTTTCATTCCAGCAATAGTAACTGTAACTAAGCTAAATCTCAAAAGTATAAAAAGTTATAATACTAATAATAAATGGACTTGGAAATACAGTTATGCATTTAACATTTCTCTCTTTACAGTGACCACAGAGACTCCTACTAGAAAGTTCAGAATTTACAGAGTAGGATTCTCACTGTACCTACAAAGCATACTGTCACGAGCATTGTTTATCCATACAAGGAGGAAAGCAAGGGTTTTGCCCCCTGTGAGTTTTTTGTTGCAGTAGCTAGCTGCAGTGTGAAAGCATATGAATATAAGATTCTACACTCCTGATTTGCAAACCTGAGAGATAACATTCATATAAGGTTGTAAGTCTTATTTTTAAGTGTTTCTTTTCAATTTTGACAGACCATTTCAAAAATGGAAAATACATTTACTTTAATGAACGGGGTTCTTTAACTATAAATTGTCTTCATGTAGCTTGTTAAGAGATGACAATGCATAAAATTAGTTCATGGGTGAAGACCTTTATCCATTCCAATTCTAAAATTTGCATATATACACATATGCATGTGTGTGTGTATACACCCCTTCTACACACACTTCTGTAAAACTTCAATAAGTCATTTATGTAGCACCATAGTTTGGTTTCTAGACCTCTGTGTTGTAACTTTGTAAAATCAAAGGGGAGGAAGGGAATGTCTGAAATTTCATAAAGCTAGAGCTACAGAGGAGTAATGGAGGTCCAGGAGACATAGCCTGTAATGGAAACTGTCATGGCTGTTATGTAAAAAGAGTCATACAGATTTATTATACCAACATGCCTTCTTTGAAAGGGTATGGAGCATAAGGGTCCACAGAGTTATGCTAAATCTCAGCGAAGTTGCCTTCGACACCTAGACTGTGAGGCCAAACAAATAATGTACCTTTTGGGAACACGAGTTTCCCTGTTTGGTAACAGAAGAGCTGCAAGACTTATGTCACAAATGTACATTAAAACGATTACATAATTGAAATATTTCACAGCAGTCACAAAAAACTAAAAACTGCCCAAATAATAGCAATAGTAAATAAAAGTCATTTCATGGACACTTGACCCTGCAGGCAGTATTAGTAGTGTGTGTGTGAAAGCTAAGTGGATTTTTAAGGTCTACACCTTTCTCATGCATTGATATGATCCTGGGTTTACACCTTTCTCATGCATTGATATGATCTTGTGTGAAAGCTCAGTGGATTTTTAAGGTCTACACCTTTCTCATGCATTGATATGATCCTGGGTTTGCTACTTAGTCATCACTTTGCTTTAGTTTTGCTACTAATAGAGAGAATGTAACCACAGTTCAAACATCATAGCATTGTTGCAGGGATTAATTGAGATAATATAGCTGGGGCTGTAAGGAACTATGCACTAACTCCCCGTTTTGATTATTGTTATTATTACCCTTTCCATGTCAGGAGGATACTTGAGAACATGAGGTAGTGCTTTTGATGCTAAAATGAAATATTCTATGATTTAAAAATACTGATAGAGCTATGTGATGTCTTTATAAAGAGTGATACTGTTTATCACGGATCCAGGACTTTATCTCACTCAATATTTATATCAAAAACACATCTATGATTTAGATACAAGTGAATCCAAAGATAGCTTTGATTTTGGGGGTTGGAGTGGGGAGTTTTGATCAACTTACTGTGTTTCCTTTAAATCTGACTATCAAAATCATCTGTGAATATTTTGGAAATACAGGAAGTCTATAATGAATCCCCATGGGTAGAAAGAAGCTGCTTGGGCCAATCAGGAGAAGCCTGAGCGCCTTTCACAGCACTCTTTGCCTGTAAAAGGAAACATTCTTACTCTTGCATGTCTGTGTCTTGCAAAGCATTTTGACACATGTTATTTTATTTTAACTTCTTACAGCTGGGTGGAGGATGGTATTCAGATGTCATCCATCTGAGAAGCAAAAAGGAGTGTTTGAAAGGTTACTTGTTTCAAATCACACAGCTTTTAAGCAGCACATTTGAAAGTTACCAAACTGTGTTTGATTGCTTAGCTTTGCCTCTTAAAGTTATAAGAGATTGTGATGTCACCTGGATATTGGAGTTACTAATGTGTAATGACAAATATTTCTCTGCTTTCACTAATTCTAATAAAAGGAATGCTTGTCTTCTATATTAATTAATAGCTGTTCTTTGGAACTAATTTAATATTCACTGCGTCTTCTCGAAATATTCTGTGAAAACAAAAGTTGATGTTCAGAAAAATATTGGTGATTATTATTGAAAAGGTCATTAGCTTTCAATAGACCAGTAAAATTTCATACTTCAGTATTTTTACAGACATACAAACTATTGCTGTGGTCTTGTTTATGGACTTGAGATATGAAGAATCTTAACTGGCTCTCCAGATCCTCCTAGAATACATAGCTGGGGTGTGGAGAATGTAAACAAGTATTTTTTTCTTATTCCAGAAACTGAACAACAAAAATATAAAAGTACCCTTGGGACTGAGATTGCAGCAGGAGGAAAAGCAAACGTGGGAGGAGGGAAACCTTTGATGTCAAGTTGATTTCTCATATCTGTGTGGTCCAATTTCAGTTTGAATATTAGCTCTGAAATCTGCAGTCCTCTCTTACACGAGGCTAGAAAGGTGACGGCAGAATATTTCAGATCGTTCTCAGAACTTTAATAAAATCTCTCCTGCCAGATGACCCTTGATAAGCTGCATTCGGAAGTTCAATGCAAAGCTCCCCATGATGGGCTCAGAAAGGGTGATTTTCACCACCATCAAGTTTCCAGCCAGCCATGTTAGGCAGCTCAGAAATTTCATTGGACTTTTTTCTTACTTGGCAGTTTTATATGTTTTATTTGGTATCCAACTTGATAGGGCTATGTGAACACTAGGTTTGTAATACCTCAAATACACTTTTTAATATGCAGTATTTAGCTATTAGTGAAATGCGTTGAGATTGAGCTTGCTGTTAAGGCACACTGTGGGATATATACAGACATTTACTCATCTTATGTTTTAATGATACTAAAGAAATTCATGGTGACAGGGTTTTTAGTAGGGTATCATATGCTCTAGCATCTTTATTTTATATAGCACCTTCATCTCCTTCATTTTTGAATATGCAGAATTATGATCTCTTAATTATTCTACCCTTTTCCTTGCAAAATGACTAGCAGAATGGTTTTTGTTTTGTGTCCTTACTGCAATGCCCTGAACACAGAAGTTTCTTTGTCTAAAGATAATTTTATCATATGAAATGCATTTACATCAGTAAACAATATTTAAAACATCTCAGTGTTTAAATTTATCTAGAAACAAAAATTTATAATGCTAGAAGATAAAATTTAAGGCACATCCCACTCTGACTTCCTTTGGGATTTATTTCATCTCCTGTCTGCAAATTCTATGCAATACCTTAGCAGTGCCTATAAATTAACTAAGATTGGTCATATTCTGTGTGGTCATCATAACTATTAATAACTATGATGGGATTTTTAAATTGCCTTGTGCCCTAATATTGTGATGCATTTCATTCTAAAAGCAGGTATCATTAATCAGAAAATATGGCAGTGATTAGGAGCTAAACCAAGTTGTGAAGACTAATAATACAGTCTTCCTACAGTTATACTAGGCATATACTTACAAATATGGGGATAGAACACTCCCTAGCATGATATTGATGGGACCACTTTCCTCTCCCCTCAGGACCTGTGCATATATAATTCAGAAGCCTAGTTCAAAATGAATTCCTATTTGAAAAACCAGGAAAACAACTGTTTACAATGCTCTGCTGCCATCTCTCTCTACTTGCGGTGGGTGGCATTGTTACTACCTCACACTCTTCTAAGTGTACAAACATTCCCTGTGCTCTGCAGATGCTCACAACAGCCTGAGACGCTGCTTGGAGCTTAGCATGTGGGCTACATGAACTCCACCCTGACTCCTTCTGTGTCCTTGAGGAGGTGCTTACAACGCGTAGATGAGGTAATAGGGGAGGAACAGGAGACAGAATTTTTCTTGTGGAAGCAAGAAGATGATGAAAACATGGTTTAATATAAATCAAGGTGGTCTAATATAAATCAAGGGGGGTTAATATAAATCAAAGTGGTTTAATATAAATCAAGTTCCTAAATACACAGCATATGCTTATTATTTTACCTTGCTTCACTTACAGAGACACATTCAAGCATGGCATATAAGAATTTCAAGACACACCTGGAAACTTTAAGCTAAGTGAGAGACCCGGTTGAGGCATGCTAACTTCCTGTCCACGGAGCTAGCCATAGTCTAAGAGAGATGAACTATGGGTGAGGGAGCACACTTTGCTGGCAGAGAAGTTTCCCTGCCTGTCAGTTCTGAGACAAGAAAGTTGACAGTGTAACTTGTCTCTTTACATCGATGGATATCATTCTCATGTGATTTTTTTCCATTATGTAAATGAACTGTGGGGGAGTAATGTAGAAAATAATCCTGCTGAAGAATTATTTCATACTGGTGAGTCATGTGTCTGCTGCATTGTAAATACAACAGGAATAAACTCAAGATTTCATTTAGTTTAGAAACTAATAAGGGCATTAGTAATAAATCAATATTAATTAAAGAAACATTCACATCAATATTAAGACAACATTGCTGAGCTAGATCTAAAACTAGTTAATGCCTATCAGGACCATAAACTATAACATTATTATATTTTCACTCTGGAAAGAAATTATTCTCACTCCTATTGGACAAAATTCTATAAGATAACTTACCCATTCAGAGTTATAAAACTGATCAGCAATAAGTCAAAATAATAATCAGATGAGGATAATTGAGCCCAGAACCAAAGAACTCTCCCATGAAAACATCAAGAGATTGATTCCAATTTGGGGATGATTTATTGTCCAATAAAGCTTTTATTTGCTCTGTCTTAGTAAGGTTCCCTCAATTTGTTCCATATACATGCAAGATTTACACTGGTGCACAATATAAAATGAAGAAATAATTTTTGATTATTCATATCAGCATGTTTCCCTTTAATCCTTAAATTAGATAATATGCTTCTAGACTATAAATGATTATATTGGAAAGACCCTTAGATGCCTGGATATTTAGGATTGGAACAGACTTGGTGATTCTCAATGAAAAAAGACTATGACAGAATGTTCCTGCACTCACATCATATAGTGGTGAGGGTAGCAATATTTTCTATATGTAAATCCTGACAGCACGTTCCTGCTAACTGCCCCAGTGCTTAACGTTCCCAAATGAAAGCCACACACAGCCTTTATACTTTAATATACTTTAATCAAGGCAATAGTTGGGCCAGTTCCTAACCTCTAGGCAGTTAATCCACCTTCCACGGATAATTCTGAGTTATCATTTACTAAATTCTATATTTTACCGTGACTGCCCTGGACCTAGTTGACTGGCGCACTGGGCCACACTTTCCCAGCTCCTTATCATGCCGGCTATGCCTCCACTATTCTCAGGCATGGCATCTCTCCTCTCCTTCTCCTTCCTCTGGAATGGTGGATCTCCCACTGTCTCCTCTCATTCTCTCCCAAACCTGGGAATTTCTCAAGTCCACCTCTATCTGTTCTGCCCAGCTATTGGCTGCTGACATCTTTATTTACCAATCAGAACCAACTGGGGGCAGGTTCCTCATACAAACAGAGCATAGGCTCTCTTGTACAGTTTTGGGGGAGCGTGATTAGCAATCGTAACAGAAGCAGCTACAGCTGAGGGCGAGGCGGACCACTGCTGTGGAAATGAGAAGTCTCATGGCTCAGTGTTCTCCTCATTCAGCAATGTGTGGCATGAATGTGAAATGTCTGCCAGAGGTGGGGCTTTGATCACTAGGGCAAGCTTGAGAATTTATAACTTGATTTCACTTCCTAGTCATACTCTGCTTCCCAACTATCAATGGCATGTGACCAGCCAGCCAGCCTCCTGTTTCTGCTGTGATGGACCGTATCTCTCTATAAACCAATATGAACTATGTGTTTCATTAAATTGTTTCTTACCAGGCATTTGGCCACAATAAGGAAAAAAAAAGTGCAATATAGAAAATATATGTCTGCATCATTCTAAAACAGTTCTCTCTGTGTTCCATGGAGATGCCTGGGTGGAGTAATGGGTACTCTACACTCAAGATGAGCTAGACTCTGAGCCTACTTTGCTCTTATCTGATCCTGAGTCATGAGTGAATTCTGATTTTTCCCATTCCTTGCTCTGCTAATGTGCCTCCCCCCAGTTTAGTTGTCTCTCCTTGGGAAAAAAGAAAACTGTCATTCAGCAAATATACCATAAACATTTAGGCTCACATTAAAGTCTAGAACACCTTTTTATTTGTGTTCCTGTGTGGACAGTAGCCTGGATAAAGAAGAAAGAAAAAAAGCCTAAAGCCTTTTAGAGAGAGCAAAGGGAAAAGAAATAGCTTTGTTGGTATCCTGGGACAATCCTACCTCATAAGTCTGCAACCCAAAATACTTCCCATGTCAAAATTATTTTTAGCCCTTCTTATTGCCTGAAAGCTGCATTTGACATAATTTATATTAGGCTAGGAGAGAAAAGAGAAGGAAGCATGTGTTAAAGCTAAAATCAAGTATGAAGAAAAGATTCTTGGTATTAAGCTCACTTTTCCTGTGTTCTAGGATGGATGTGCCTAACAAAGGAAGAATGTCGCTTGTGTCTTGTGTTCATCCCATGGCAGTGTTTTCACACCCTGTTTCTGAGAACCTGATCTGAGTTAATAGGCACACCTTGAAAAACGGCCCTCACCGGTGTTTTATGGATGAGCAGGTTGAGGAACACTTAAGCTTCTAAGAAAAATTAAACTTTAAAAGCCCACAATGCCTTTAAGATGCTGAAAGACATTGTGAGACTTGAAGACAGGAGTGCGGCAGGTGAGGGTTTACTCATTTGTTCTGGGAACATTTCTCCCTGCTCAGCTTTCATTTTTCATTAAAGGAAAATGCTTATTAGTATTTCCTGAAAAGAAATTTTGGAAACCTCAATCTAGCTTAAAGCCTTTGATACAGAGGCTGGGAGTGAGCCCCAGAGCTGGCTGGTGCTTACGTAAGAGTACAGGTAAACTACTACAGAACTCTTGTTTGCTAGACTAAGCTTCAGTAATGAATACACAACGTCTATACATATCTATAAGTGTAAATTTTCACGTCAGAACTGCTGAGAACAGATACCACCACCTCAGTTAATATACAAAGGTGACTTTTTACTAACAATGAACTGTGAATTGGCTGTACATTTTGGAATTTAGAGCAGGATTGAAAAAGAGAAGTACGCTTTATCTTGCCTCTATGCGTTTTATGAGTCAACACATTTAATAACTCACGTGGTCCTCATTTTGTCATATTTGAAATAGAAATCTAAGATGTGCTTTGCAAGATATTTTCAAATATTCTCAGATAAAAACGTGTTAGACCGTTGCTACAATACCATCTCTGAAGCATAGACAGGACCTCATCACTGTTAAGTGAATAGCAATTACCAGTGTTAACATCTGGACAACACAAACACACCCTTGGAGTAACTCCTTTCTTTAACAATAAGTAATACTTGAGTTTATTTTTCAGGGTTTGTCCCTGTAGCCCACATTCACCAAGCTTTTAGCAAGTTCTAACATTTGGCTTCAAATCACTGGAGGCTAGACAGGCAGGTGGAAGCAATTTTTCCTTCATTTCCGTAGAATAAAAGGTTCAGCAATTTTGCTAAGGTACATGATACACTAGCAAATGGGCCAGGCACAGAATGCAGGGTTGGGGACCTTTGTCTATGGCTGAATTTCTTTCTTTCTTTCTTCCATTTATTTTAAAAAAATTTGACCATTTCCTTCCTAAATTTAAACCCTTTGTTTTAACCAGAAGCCAAGGGGTTTCAAATACATCACACTCGATTCCAGCTTCACCTCTGCTTTCCTCTCACTTCCTTTGCAGAGGTCTTCTGCAATTTAACAGTGGCAGGTCTAATTATACCTAAAAATCATAGTGATTAGTACACTTGTCAAGCCATTCCTCCCTGCACAAACGCAGTCTGCCAACAGTAAGACACGTATACTCAAAACATGAGCAAATGCTTCTAGTACATACAGGATTTAACTCATCACTCACCACTGAAAACCATTAATAAGGGGCTTTCTGGAGGGTGGGAAAATACAGTAGCAGTTCATATTTCATTTGATCCTTGAGGAGGGAGAGAGAGAAAGGGGAGATAAGAAGAGCGAGGGAACATGAATGGGAGGGGGAACCTAAGTCATGGCCTGCCAGCATTGTATAAGAAAAAGAGAGAAAAGATGGGGTCCAGATGGGATTTAAGTTACAGTGGTCTCCTATGCCTGGAAAGATCAATCAGGGCAAATGAGTTCTCTATGTATTATTACCTAAGGGTAGAGAAAATTGAAGATGAGATTTTTTCCCCTGCTTGTTTGACCTTGGTACATAACTGCGGCATAAAAAATGTGCAGAATTTGACAGTGATTTCCCCCCTGCCCCCATTGGTCAAACTGTGAAATTTTAACTCTTAGACAGTTAAAAGTATTGGCTTACATGACACTATTTTATTTTTTTTCATATTATTAGTTATGAATGAAATGTAACTATCTGTGTAAACGTGAATGCATGAAACAGATTTGCAGATGCTTTCTGCCCTGTAAGAACACTCACCCTTTGTTGCTACACGTGAGGCAGGCAGTGCTAAAAGTGGCTAGAAAAATCAATTTAAACTGCATTTGTGCCTTACCAAGAGTCCTTTGACACGAACGTTGGTAAGAGTTATGCTTTCCGAATATGTGATCCACTTTTGTAAGCAACGAGAAACACTGAAACTTCAGTCCCTCTCTCCAATAAAGAATGAAGGCCCATATCAATCCATTTTCACGTCTGGCGCTTACAGATGGAGAAAAGAAATGAAATAAAAATGATAAACAGCAGAGATTGTGAGATCTGGTTTTTTTCTTTTCTGAAGACAGCTTTTTCTATGTATAGATGGAAAAAAACACATTTGTTTCTTTATGCCTCAACTTTTACAAACTTGAGATGATTGTATGCAGAAGATTATGCAGAAAATTTCACCTCCTGATGTTTCTGACTCCTGTGCTCACTCTACTGCTCAACAAAGCAGAGGTCCCACAAGGTCTCCTAGTAGGAAATATTCAGCTGATGAATGTCTTAAGGACCTGTGCTACTTTGACCCAACAAACATCCAGAAAAATAATTTCCAGACATGGATATTATGGAAATCAAATAAGTAAATAATCCAAATCCCCAAATTATTTTGTTGCATTTTATCTGAAAGAGCTAACACAGGCCTGCATCTCTCCTTTTCCCTTTTGCAATTAGGCTTTATGTCTTTGCTTCACATCATGGCTTTGAGACAAGAAAATGTAAACTTGTTGAGCTAAAGAAAGTTAAGGAATAGATACAAGAGGCTCTCTGCCTTTCATCGTCCAGAGAATAAGGATTTATCAGTACAAATGGTGTCCTGCTATACTTCCCACTGAAGGGTAGTAGCTGACTTGAAGATAGCTTTAGGTCCTCCTCACCCAGATATCATGTGTGTTTACAACAGCATATTTGCACACCCTGTGTCCCGCAGAGGCCCAAAGCTTCCATCCCTATTTTAAGCTTATACAAGGTTCAGACAGCTTGTTCATGCTCTAGTCTCACACTGAGTGTGTATGGCTCTAGTGTTTAAGTACTCAATAAAATGATATTCCTTGTTAATCCAGTATCTATTGTTAACTCATTCATAGACATAATTGAGAAAAGGTAAATCTAAAACTTACACATACTTGCAAGGTTGAAATTGGTCTATTTTTTAAGGTCATATTTTGCTTATGATTAATTTTTCCTTGTTAAACATTTAAAAGTATAGATGACAAAAGACAAAAAAACAAGACTCCTGGTTCTTGGTGATATAAAAAAATGGGTGGGGCTTAGAAATTTTTAAAACAGAAATGAGATAAATGCTTCTCTACTGTAAAGCTAGAGCATACATGTAGCAAGCTTGCTCATTGGCTAAATAATTATCCAGAACAGTGGTTTGCACAATTTCCCCAATGCTTTGACCCTTGAATAAGGTTCTTCATGTTGTGAGGACCCCTCCAACCATCAAATTATTTCATTGCTTTATAAATGTAATGCCGCTGCTGTTATAAATTGTAATGTAAAGATCTGATTTACAAGACATTTGATATTTGACCTCCAAAGAGGTCTTGACCCACAGGTTGAGAACCACTGATCTGTAAGACTGTTTCTTCAACTGGATCAATATTTAATATTCCATATATTTAGTTTTAATTAACACCTATGCTTATTTATGGGTACAATATGTATTGATATACTATAAATTTTATAAAACTAAATAAATATTAGGCCTATTTTTATTTTAAACATTTATAATTTCCTTATAGTGAAAAAATTTAAGATCTTCTTTTACTGATATTTTGAAACACACAATACAATCTTATTATGTATAAGGAGAGTTCTGTGTAATGGTGTACCAAATCTTATTCCTCATAGCTAGCTGTGACATCACACACACATTGCCAGTCCCTCCTACTCCCCTGCCTTCCACATATTCTGCCAATAGCTATTTCAGTCTTTACGCTATGAGATCAGCTCTCTAAGATTCCCAGTGTAAGTGAAGTGGAAGTATTTCTTTGTGCCTGGCTTATTTAACTTAACAATATATCCACTAGAATTTTTCACATTGCAACAAATGCCAGAATTTTGTTCTTTTTGATTGTTGAATGGTGTTTAGGAGTGATGGGTTGTACCTTGAGATATGGCCTTGCAGAATAGTTTTCTATGATCTCTATATACAATATTATTTTTCTTCATTAATCAGTTGATAGGTACTCCAGTAGATTATTTTGCTTATTAAATAATATTGTGACCATGGGAATGCAGATGTCTCTTCCAGGTACTGAATTAATTTACTTGGATAAAGAGCCACAATTGAATTGGTAGAGCACACAGTAGTTTTACTTTGAATCCTTTTCAAGCATCTTTTACACACACTTCCACAGTGGTTTGCTAATTCACTTTGCCTGTAATAATGTACAGGTGTTCATTTCTCCAAGTCCTTGCTAGTGTGTTATCTTTAGTGTTCTTACCAATAGCTATTTTTATTGTATTTACGTGCCACCTCATTGTGTGTGTCTGTGTTGGAAGCAGCATCATGGAGTTTTTATTGTGGTTTATATTGTCATTTTCCTGATGATTAATTATGTTGAACATTTTAAAAATACTTCTCACTTGTTTATGTTTTATTTTTCCTTTTGTCTTTCAAACATCGTCTCAATACGTAGCCCTGAGTAGCCTGGAATTTCCTATGATGACTAGGCTTGCCTTAAACTTGTAATCTTCCTGCCTTTGCCTTTAGAATATTTTAATTATAGGCCTGCTATACTCTGTACAGTATTTGTATAACTTCTTTTTGAGAAGTGTCTAGTCAAGCTTTTGGCTTTTTAAAAAAAACATCTGATTAATCTCTCTCTCTCTCTCTCTCTCTCTCTCTCTCTCTCTCTGGGAGTCTGACAATGTTGTGAAGCAGATTTATTTGCAGTGAATGTAATTGGAGACCTTTGACCTACATGCATCTGAAAATTTATAACTTTCTTTGGCTTTGGAAAAATTCTGTCACTTGACAGTCTTTTACCAAGGAAGAAGCAGAAGAAACACAGATAGAGATAGAGACATGTCTGTATGCACAGGAATCCCATAAAAACACAAAACGGAAACTATCATACCTAGGCAGAGGACCTGCAAGGTTAAAAGATATATAGACTTAGGTTACTTTTAAGTATATGCAGCTTTATCTTATCTCCACCTCTTTAGGTCAGTTACTAGTGATCCATTTGAAGATTTGTATATTTGTTTACTAGGGTTTACTTTAGCCTTGGCTTTATCTTAGCATGTTCTTTTTCTAAAGCACAGTGGTTTTCAATCTTCCTAATGCTGATACTCTCTAATGCAGTTTCTTATGTTGTGGTTACCCCCCCAACAATACTGATACAGTGATGAAGCATTATGCAAATATCTGACATGCAATCCCTTTGGGGGTCAGGATCCACAGCTCGAGAACCATTGCTTTAAATGAATGCCTGTTTACAAATTACAGGCAGGCCTTCTGCTGTCCCCAAGGCCATGGCTAGTGTGGTTGATGCAGTCAGTATTAGTAGATGTTGAAGCTCAGAATGTTTGTGGCTGAGAATGTGTTAGTCCATAGTCCCTTAGTCTCCATGGCTGGTCTCATGATGAACTTTAATCCATATGGCACTAAAGTCTTCCTGTAGTTGTGATATGGAGGCCAATGTAGTCACAAACAAGGCTAGGACGTGTGCTTGATTCTCTGTAACTGTGAGCTATCACTGGGTACCAGTATAAGTCCAGAGACTCAGTGAGTAATGACCTGAATTCTGGCATTGTGTGAGTCTGGCCTATGCAGTCTGACTGAGATAGTTTCAAAATTAGGCTCCTGAGGAAAGGTCTACTCTTGCCTCCTTCTTCTTCTCAAGGTAGACGTTACTTTTTTGCTATGCTGTCAGAGGATGGGTGGAGGGATGGTGCAGGTCATTTGAAATTGACCTCTCTATCCTCTTCAGTGTGTTTTTTGATGCCTTTCCTACTTCCTTTGTTCAAATGTAGGCAGTTTTTGTCAATGGATGTTCTTCAAATTGATGCTTCTTTGGGGCTGTACAGCTGTGAGAGCCATTTCCCACTGCATTTCTCGTCCTTTCTACAAAAATTGATAATCAGTATTGTCTCTAACTTAACGGATCTTGTATCAGCATTTTCTTCACTGTCAATTCATCATTTCTTGAATTCACTTAGAAAGAGTATCACCTTCATGCTGACTTCTTCATTGACAACTAAAAAAATGACATATGGCATGATTATTATAATTGTATGAAAGTTGTGTTTATAAGTTTTAAAATGCAACTTACACTGACATTGGGCTGTCATAAATCCATCTTATGAGATTATCTGTGATCTGAGATTTCTCTGAGGTGAAATCTAGATTTGAAGGGGCTTGAAGCTAATATGATTTTAGGTTCCATTGTTACAAAAGTATATATATATATATATATATATATATATATATATATATATATATATATATAAAGTAAATATCTATAGAAAGGCAGAAGAAATTGCAAGATCACATAGCAACTTGAAGGAATAGGTATCTTTCTTGTTTTTCAAGAAA
Organism: Mus minutoides; assembly: GCA_902729485.2. Classification (NCBI taxonomy): domain Eukaryota; kingdom Metazoa; phylum Chordata; class Mammalia; order Rodentia; family Muridae; genus Mus; species Mus minutoides. The sequence goes on along the minus strand of LR754194.1, from coordinate 4,911 downwards.
ACAAGAAATAGAAAACAAAATAGGAATGACTGTAGGAATTGCTTGTGTGAAGCTACTCCATGGTTCCAGTTTGCTTTTCTTTCTGTGGGGTACTACAGATCTTATGTCACAAAATGCCATGTGCCATGGTGAGGGGACCTGACATTATATATAAGGGCATAAGAGATCAGCTGTGATATCTCACAAAGCAATTCCATCAAGTAAGGGGCTGTGGGGCACTATACTAAGAGAAGTAAACTGAAGAATAAACAAAATCAGGGGAGAAATCAACCAAGTGGAAACAAGAAGAACCCTTCAAAGGATCAATCAAACCAGGAGCTGGATTTTTGAGAAAGTCAACAAGATAGACAAACCCTTAGCCAGACTAACTAGAGGGCACAGGGATAGCATCCTAATTAACAAAATCAGAAATGAAAAGGGAGACATAACAGATCCTGAGGAAATTCAAAACATCATTAGATCCTTCTACAAAAGGTTATATTCAAAAAAATTGGAAAATCTAGATGAAATGGATAACTTTCTAGACAGATACCAAGTTCCAAAGTTAAACCAGGATCAGATTAATGACCTAAACAGTCCTATATCTCCTAAAGAAATAGAAACAGTCATTAATAGTCTCCCAACCAAAAAAAGCCCAGGACCAGATGGGTTTAGTGCAGAGTTCTATCAGACCTTCAAAGAAGACCTAATTCCAGTTCTTCTCAAACTATTCAACAAAATAGAATCTGAAGGTACACTACCCAATTCCAGCATGGGCACTTTCTGAAAGAGTGGGCCTTGAGAAACAAAGCTCTCCATGTACAGAGTGAGTGCCTGCTGAGCCTGCTAACCATGTCCAATTCAGTGTAATCATACAAGTGGCAATTTCCACATGAAAGATGCTTTCAACAGACAGAACAAAACAAAACTAAGAAGGGTTAAATACATCTGAGGATATTATTTGTCTGGATGAATGACAATAAAACTCTCAGAAATATGCTTTCTCCGCTTTGTTTTTAGTAGAATGGCTGAGATAGCTGAGATGGATTAGGGGTAATCTGGTCTGGATACAGAATAGTATCTACAAGATCTCAGTGGGCAGGCATATCTAGCTCCACGACATTATGAAAGGACAGTGATGACAAAAAAAAAAAAAAGATTTTGTGGTGCTCTGTGACTTGATATGGAACAAGCAGAAAGGCTGAGAAACAGTGTCCTGACTCCTTCGTGAGGGCATGGTGATCAGACTATCAGGTTGAATGACTCCTACTTCATTTTGAAGCACTAAACGAACTACAAACTGAAGGCTTCATAAATGGAAAAAATCCAGCTTCTTCTGAACAAAAAATATCACAAATACATATATATTATATGGTAATAGGGGGACCATCCTTGAAAGATCAGAAGAAACCGAAGTTGACTGCTCTTCATATAGGCTACTGAGAATGATGTTTGTTTCTTAGCATAAGAAACACATTTTTTTGGGAAGATTGCTTAATTAAGTGAAATGATAATGTAATCTTAATTTCTTGGGTTGAGTAAGTGTTATATTTATTTGCTTCCTTAGTATAAATCTATAGGGACTATAGCCCTTAGAGTAAATCAAGCCTGACATTTTATATACTTAAAGTTTTATTAGAACACAATTGTGTGCATTTATTAATGTCTTGTCCATGTGTTTTCCAGCTATAACAAGATGGTTGAGTGCTGAAAAACAAAGTATAAAATATTTACTTTTGGCCATTTACAGAAAACATTTTCTGAACCATTACCATAAGCACATTTATGATGGCTAATCTTGGTCATGAACTTAACACACTTGATAAAGTGAATCTCTACTGATGATTGGACTGCATCAGGTTGGCCCATGGTGTCATTTTCTTGATTGCTAATTTATGTAGAAAGGCTCTGTCTACTGTGTGCAGCACCATTCCTAGCTGTGTCTGAGGGGTAGAATGTCTGTATGGGAGCAAGCCAGTGAGCAGCATTCGTCCAAGGCCTCTGCTTCAGTTCCTGTCTTGAATTCCTATTTGACTTCCGTCAATTATGGACTATAACCTGTGAAGTGAAGTAAAACCTTTTCTCCTCAATTTGCTTCTGGTCATGATGTTTACCACAATAATAGAAACCAAATAAATAAATAAAAAAAGTTGTGGGTTAATGAGGAATCAAACCTTTAGAGTAGTTAGTGGAACAGGAAACATACCCTTTCACATGCAGGAATTACTGACTTCAGTATGTCACAAAACACACCCATACATGCTTAGCTTCTGGTAAGATTAATATTAAAGCTTAAAGTTAGTGTCTATAATTCTTTAGCATACGTCAGTGATAAAGTTTTGAGGGCAGCAGCCATAAAGCACATCCTCTCAAACCTGGTGCTTCTTTTAAATTATTGTTTAACCTATTTTAGAACACCTGGTGCAGAAAGGAGAAAGTGATTTAAACATTATCTGTTTAATTTGCTAACCTTCCTGTGCCCTTTTAGAAACAGCTTGTTCAAGGTCCGTGGAGACTTGGAGGCTCAGAATAACTCTTCTGTATCACTTTCTAAACTGAATTTCACTACATGCAATTTGGGCTTCTCTGAAGTGAGCAACCACAGGGGTTTGGAAATTCTAGCACAGATTTATGGTGAAATGAAAAAGATTGGACCCTGTCCAGGGGCATGTGATGGTGGTCAAAGCAGAATGACATTTTCTGAGGAATGAAGCTGAAGTTGTTTTCCTTAACTCTTTTCAACCTAAAATTTGTCTTCTTGCAAGCAGATTGCTTTCATAGCTGGAATACGAGTAGCACTTAAAATTATTGAACTAAGGCAACCAAACTCCAAAATTCTGTGATGACTTCACTTACAAGTCTCCACTGTAACTTTTGTACTCACCCCAGTGTCTAATACTGATTTCATTCATGGCTCTGCTCCTGGTTATAGCCCACTTCTATAATAGTATCTTTTGTTATATTACCTTAGTTTTTTGGGGTGAGCCCTTGAAGGGAACTAAAGGACTGTTTTCTCTTCTCTCTCTCTTTGGTCCTGAGATCAGCATACAAGCAGGTTAGTCCCCTGGGTGCCTCCTGTCATGGTTTGCTGACTTTGACTTGTCATGGGACCCGAAGTATAGGGCCAAATGAGAATGGAAGGGACCTACAAAAGCATGATTAGAAACAACCTTTCTTTTTTTTTTTTTCAACTTTTATTAGTTATTTTCTTCATTTACTTTTCAAGTGTTATCCAGAAAGTTCCCTATACCCTCCCCCCTCCTGGCCCTGCTCCCCTACCCATCCACTCCCACTTCTAGGCCCTGGCGTTCCCCTGTATTGGGGCATATAAAGTCTGCATGACCAAGGGGCCTTTCTTCCCACTGATGGCCAACTAGGCCATCCTCTTCTATATATGCAGCTAGAGACATGAGCTCAGGGGGTACTAGTTAGTTCATGGTTATTCTTCCACCTATAGGGTTGAAGACCCCTTCAGCTCCTTGGGTACTTTCTCTAGCNTAGTGGGATTGCTTCCAACTTCTCTCCATTTAGTTTGATGTTGGCCACTGGTTTGCTGTAGATTGCTTTTATCATGTTTAGGTAAGGGCCTTGAATTCCTGATCTTTCCAAGACCTTTATCATGAATGGGTGTTGGATTTTGTCAAATGCTTTCTCAGCATCTAAGGAGATGATCATGTGGTTTTTATCTTTGAGTTTGAGAAACAACCTTTCTTTATAAGCTCATTATCTCCAATATTTACCACCGTAATTGAGGCAAACACAGAGAGGAAAGGAAGCTCTTGGATTTAGCTTGTAGTATAATGGAAATGAATTACCAAGGACTTTTGGGAAGTGAGATACAACTTGACAAAGTTAGAGTGGAGCTAGCCTTCAGCCTTCAGCATTGTTCTTGTGGAGAGGTTCTGTTGTTTCCCAGCATGGGTGTGTATCTGTTAGAGGGAGATGCTATTCATAGCGGCCACACTTTGATTTCTATTTTGGTCCATTTATTTTCTTGATATATCAAGGTTTCTCAAAGCTTCACTGGGATTCTTTGTTATTATATTCAATTTTTATTATTTTTCATATTTTTGTTTTGCATATACATGGTACATTGTGTGTTTGTGTGTGTATTTGTGAATATGTGGCAGATGGGATGTTGTGTGTGCATGTACTTGTATGCATGTACTTATTATTGGTGTTTGTGTAAGTGTGTATATATGTATCTATCTGTATAGGTCAATGCTTGGCATTACCTGTTTTTCTTTGATCACTTCTGTTTTGGAGGCAAAGTCCTTCTGACCTGAGCCCTTCCTTACATGTCCATTGCCCTTACAGGAACATACTGTCATCTCCAATTAGTTACATTGGCACTGGAGATCTGGGCTGAGAACGTAGTGCTTGAGCTACAGGTACTTGCCTGACAGACGTATTTCCCTGCCTGGCCTCCAGTTTTTCTTCTTTGATGCTATTGTACAGACTGCTAGAATTCTCTATTTGTGATTAGTATTAGATTTTACACAAAAGAAGGAAGGGTGAAAGATGACATTCTTATTCTCTCTCTCACACACACACACACACACACACACACACACACACACGCACGCACACACTCACATATATGTACATATACATATGAAAATTTAAAATATTGCATTTTGCTTATATTCACTCCCTCCCCAACTTTTCCAAGTGTTTATCTTATCCTAAACTTTTGTCTCCTTGGGTCTTTCATTGATTCTACTAATAAATTCAATTTGGAAACTTTATTTCCACTGTATTGGAGGAGCCAGAAGAAGAGTTTGAAAGGAAGTCATCATTGTCACGAACCAACATGACATAAGAGGCATATGTCATCTAAAAGGACTCAATGTGTGCCCAAGTCATTTGACATTCAGATGGGTTTCTATGATGCACTAGTTGTGCTTAGAGAATCAGAAATAGATAAGAAAG
>LR750577.1:343621-393661 GCA_902729485.2 Mus minutoides | reverse complement strand
CCTCCCTGTCCCCTTACTCACCCAGGTCCCTCCCTCCCTCCCCACTTGTTGATGGTTTTAAATCTAACAACTTACTCAGATGCCTAGCAGAGATTCTTCATCTGCAAATGAGTCTTATGACGATGTATATAGGTCTCAGAGTTTACAGTAAATATATGAATCTTAGTTTATTTTACATCTTAAAACCATTTTTTTTTTTTTTTTTTTTTTTTTTTTTTTTGGTTTTTTGAGACAGGGTTTCTCTGGATAGCCCTGGCTGTCCTGGAACTCACTTTGTAGACCAGGCTGGCCTTGAACTCAGAAATCTGCCTGCCTCTTCCCCTCCCCCCAACCTCTCCTCCCCCCCCCCCCCAGTGCTGGGATTAAAGGTGGGTGCCACTACGACCGGCTTAAAACCATTTTTCAAAACATTTATTGATTGTGAAAGGGTAATTTCTATCATTATTTTTCTGGTATCATTGGGAGGGATGGAAGATGCTTGGTATTTGTCCAAGAAGAGTGCACATTTCTGACCAACATCATTGTCTATTATGACTGCCACTGATCCCTATCTTAAGCTCCTATCATCATCCCACCTAGTTTGCATGTTTGTCAGATAGAGGAAGTGACAGAGGTGTATAAAAGTGAACAATGCATTCACTCCCCATGGTGTGTTCTCTCAGCAAGAACTAGCATTACTTTAACCACATCTCCACTGAAGTCATTTAATTTCTACCAGAATCTAACTGCAAAGTAGAATATCCATGGCTATTTGAAATCCCAGGGTTGCAATAGCTACCTTTTACTGGAAGAACACAGGTTCAATTACTTTAAATATGGATATTTGTGAACAAAATACTTGCCCCTTCTGCTCTGCAATGATTACCTTTCAAATTAGTATGATATGGCCAGATCAGATATTCATGAATTGGCCAAAGGTGATCTCAGCTAATATTGTCTCTGTTTATTTTTAGGTCTTAACATTTAAAATGGTATTTTCTGTTTCATTTAAAAGTCATAGGGAGAATGAAAGAGGCCAGCTGCAAATGAGTGTAGGCTGTATGACTTCTCGTGTATAATTTCTAGAAAATGCAAGCTAATCTATAATGCTAAAAGCAAGTTGGAGGTTACCTGGGGCTGGAGACCAGGAGGGAAGTGCAGATGGCCACAGGAGACCTCTGGGGATGATGGGAATTGACCATGGCTCCATAGCTCTTGTGGTTTTCTAGTATGCAGCTCTCAAGCAGGGCTCACTGACTTGTGCAACCTATATAGATGCCACTCAGGAAAATAGAAATTAAATCTCAACAAAGGTGACTTAAATCACAAGTAAGTCACAGGAAAATCTTTAGTATGTCACAAAAAATATAACTGGGACTGAGAGATGAGCCAGAAGTCAGGCTTCCAGCTGAAGATCAAGTCTGGATCAACTACAGAACACACAAAAATACATTTTTATTGGCACAGATTAAACTAAAAGTAACACCTTAAACAGGACTGTAGAACAAGGATGCCATCTAAGACAATATGTAAATCTGTACTGCCATAAACCTGACACTCAGGGAAATAAGCAGGACGATGCAGAGAGGTTCCAGGTACCTGTCTCTACAGAAATGAAAGAGCCGCCACACACCGGCTTGTCATCAGCCTTTCAGTTACTGACGCTTCCACCTAAAAATGTTATGGAATCAGATGCTTAAAACTCTCTTGAAAACTCTTAATGGTTTCAGCATAAAGGGTATTTGCTGAGTATTTTTCTTGTACTTCATAAAAAGCCTCCATATGATATCACAATGTTAGAGGTCACATTATAATCAATTATGCCACAGCACACTGGCACACATGAAAGAGTCACAGAGGAGATTTTATGCCCCTTATAAAACTCCAGCACAGGTTTATAGCATACTATTGCACTTGCTATGGTTTACCAGAAGCCAGGCAAAGTAATCAAATTCCCCGGATTACCATCGAATTATTTTCCCCACTGAAGGAGTATGATTTGCTTCCTGAACTCAAGCCTCGATTGCATTCACATTTCTTTGCCCTTCTTCAACTTAGTGGTACAATTTCCCATGTACCTAACAATTATAAATCTGGTGTCTTACATGAAATCTCTCCCCCTTCCTCAAATGTTTACAGCAACAATCACGATCAGGCGGTGGGTATCCAGGAAAGACCGTGGTCCCTGTGAGAGCACTGCTGCCAATGTGTCCTGCTGCTACTCTATCTCGCCCAGCTGTGGAACTTGCCACGGGTGTTTTTCCAGTCCAGCTGAAACGTGGTTCTAGTTAACCCTTCGGGTCTCTCGTTGGAACTGACACTACCGTGTCTGGGCATTGCTTTCCAAAGATCACGCTTGTGCCCCATAGTGGATGAGTCTGCAATAGACTTTAGCAGTCAGACACACTTCCTGCCAAACGCTCCCACTGTTTCTCACTGCAATTTTGTTTTGTTTTGTTTTGCTTTTTGGAACTTAGAAGCACGAGCCTAGAATTTCCCTTGAGTTAATGGTCTGAGAACTCATCTCCATTCTCTGAATCGCCCTCCCCTCCCCCTCTCTGGTTGTGAAAGGCACTCAGGGAAGCACTAGTTCAGGCTCTGAGTTTTGTAGGTTCACATCTTAGGGAAGAAGAGGTTAAGGCACACATTCCTTTGCTTAAAACTGGTATATATATATATATATATATATATATATATATATATATATATATATATATATATGTGTGTGTGTGTGTGTGTGTGTGTGTGTGTGTGTGTGTGTGTGTGTGTATGCATGTATGTATGTGTGTGTTTGTGTGTGCATGGAGTGTATGTGCATAGGCATTTGCACCATGGTTTGTATGCAGAGGTCCTAGGACAGCTCCGGAATCTGTTCTCTGTCTGCCTTTGTACGGGTTCTGGAGGTTGGACTCAGGTTGCTAGGTTTGTGCAGAAATTACTTTTGCTCACTGAACCATTTCAAAGGCCCCTGATTTTTCTTTCCAAAGGACTAATCCAGAGAAGTGATTCAGTGGTGATTCCGAGACCATCCGACTGTTACAGCTAGGATACTGTAATGCAGTGGTTCAAACTACAGAGTGCAGTTCTCACAGCTCTGGAGCCTGGAGTCAGAGATCAAGGGAGCCTGCAGGTGTGGATTCTAGTGAGTGCTGAGTGTCCAGTTTGCGGGAGGCTGCCCATTCCCTGTGTCTTCATAAGGTGGAAAGCAATTTCTCGTGTCCTTTCCTTTTTTTTCTAAGGACAGCAGTCCCAACTTGAGAACCACACTTTATGCAAACCCGATCACTACACAAAGGCCTTTCATGACACCATCACATTTATCACATGGGAGCTTGGAGCTTTGACATGCTATCTTTGAGGAGAGTGGACCACAGTCCACTTTGCAGCACCATCTCCTATCCAGAGTGTTTGTATGGTAGAAATTGCAGGACAGTAAAATGGTAAAACACATCCAATCACAAGAAAATATTTATCTACCAGTATGAAATACTGGTAGTGCTTTATTCATCTGTCTGTCTGTCTGTCTGTCTGTCTGTCTGTGATATGTGTACTTAGGTGCATGTGTGCACATACTTTTCTATGTGAATTGAGGTATCTACAAACCACAGGTCTTAAGAGGAGGTCAGAGGACAACTTTGTGCCTGTCCCTGCTTCCCAAATTGTTAGGGACAGGGTTTATTTTTGTTTTTATTTTTATTTATTATTATTATTATTATTATTATTATTATTATTATTATTATTATTGGTTTACTGCTGTGCTAGATGGCGCATTAGTTACCATTCTGGTTTTGCTTCTCCTCTTGCTGTAGGAGTATTGGCATTACAGATATGCATACTATACCACATTTTGTGGTTCTGGGAATTTGAATTCAGGTCTTAGCACTTGTATATCCATTTATTCATAAGTGCTTTATCCACCACTTCCCCAGTCTTTATACTTATTCTCTTGGCAGTCACTATTTCTGGCATATCCACTTTCCTCTCTACATTGCTTGAGAGATTTCTATGAACATTGGTTCTCTGCCTGTTTACCAGATAGGCTGTATATTTCTAGAAAGTTGCCATTGCCATGGAATCAGCCTTAAAAAGTCCCAGATGAGAGATGATGGATACATAACTCATCTCTATAACTCCTAGAAGGGGTGCTTTACCTTGCTCCTAGAGTTCCCACAGGATTGGACTCCATTTATTCACGCTGGCAATTTACTTGGCAACTCACTTTGATTAGTATTCTTATTTAACTCCCTAACAATGTTTCCTGAGATAATTTTCCAGTAAACCACTTGCGGTCAAATCCTTCCCTATGTCATGCTCTCTGGGAATGAAAATGAAGACAGCACTTACTGATTCACCATAACCAAGAGGATAGAGGTTGGACAGTAGTCAGAAAAGACATCAGAGAATCTCCGATTTTTCTGGTGACTTAGGAGAAGATAGAGCAATGAAGCCAAAGCAGAAAACTTTTAGGAAGGAGAGTGGGGCATGTGGCCTATAAGCTCTGGTCATAGCTGCAGGAGTTAAGGAAATGGTAAAGTACAGAGAAGGCACTGGGGGAAAGAATTCATGTATAAATGATATGGGCTGTTAGCACTATCCCCAGTTACCAGGTACGAGGAACCCCCAGGAGAGTGAACAGGTTCCTTAATCTGGAATTTGTGCTTTTCAGAGCACCAGTAATGAGACACCTTCATAGCAGGACGAACTGCCACGACCATGTGTATCTGAATCACCTCCATATATTACCAAAGTTTACTCTCTCACACTATCCCAGGAGACCTTGGAAATACATCTTGTCTCCCTCCAGTAAGATTACACATTTAAATGCATTCTTTATATTAAGTGTAGTACAGAGTATTTGGCAAAATCAAACCGTTTCAATATAAGATATTCTTGTCTATACAGATCCCTAGGAATACAATAGACAAACAGGACTAAACTAACATTATTGATTCATTATTTATATGTGATTACATATGTTACTTAATCCTTATGGCCATTTTACAATGTAGAAAATAAGCAAAAGAGTCTCTTACATACCTAGCAATCTATCTATCTAATCTATCTATCTATCTATCTATCTATCTATCTATCTATCTATCTATCTACCTATCATCTACTAATATATTTTTCTCTTGAAAACAGGGTTTTAAAAAAATAAGACAAACTAAATTATTTTAAAATATTATTCTGCTGAGTTTATTTTTTCTAGTTAGGACATTTCAAGCACTAAGAATATTTGATATATATTTGTCATTTGAAAATGGAGTAAAAAGGCATGTTCAGCTGCTGGAATGATATTTGAACAACCGCCTCATCACCTAATAAGTAATTTATCTCCTAATAGGTAATAGGTCAGGAAGATCTGAATTTCTCATCACTACTTTCAGCATCCAAGCCTGATTCTATTTATTTCCACTTTACTATTTGCTGATTTCTCTGTATTGGGGAGAGCACTGAGATATTTTCTTTACTTTGGAGGAGAGCAGAAATAATGATTACATGGCATCTGGTGTAAAGACCCAATTTAGAGCTAAGCAGAATCTGAATAATTTGCTTAAGTTAGTTAACCATTTTTTTGATACAGTTATCGAAATAAAATTAAGGTGCTAATATCTAATAATGCTTGCAGATTTTTAATGAGAAATATAACAACCTTTAAATGCTTATCATTAGGACAGAGACACATGATTTTAAAGAGGGAGTATTTTTGTTCTGCCGTGCTGGGACTATGACTCAGAGCCTTCAGCATGCTAAGTGGCTAAACTCTGACTCCAAGAGTTTTTGTGAGGGGAAAGGTCTCACTTGATATGTGGTTCAGGGCAGCCTCATATTTGTGATCCTCCTGGCACAGCAACACTATACCTGGCTCCAAGAGTATTTTTTAATATAGAAATTTAGTATATAAAATATATCATGTATCCATGGAATTCCATGGGACTAACAAGCAAAAGGAAACAAATCCTTTTACTGCTTTCTCTTACTCTACTTTAAAATCAGTTGGATTCATATTTCCATGTCTTTGAAAAGATCTGACAATGCTCCCAAGCTATTCAGCCAATATTTCATAAATTTTAATTTCTTTTTTTTTACACTTAGCTGTGAAGTTGCCTTAACACTACTGTAAGTTGTATTAAATCATATTTAAGAATCAAAATTCTCATTTTTATTTACAGTTAATCTTCTGCACTGCAGTATGAGCCATCTCTGGCTGGAAGTTCATAGGAACATTCTCTATCTCTACCAGCAGATCTCAAGCCACACACCCTAGCCCATCTCTTGTGTGCATATAGTGTATAACAGAGATAATTAAGGTAACCATCATTAAGGTAGATCTAATACAACATGACAAGTACCTTTGTCAAAAGAGAACATCTGGATCTAGAGATGAGCATGAACATGGGGAGAATGTGGCAGGAAGATAAAGCTGATGTGATGGCACACTTATGAGAGATGTAGGACCCAACACTGGACAACATTTTCTGTCTCAGCAGGAATCAATCTTGCTGAAATGTGCAGGAACACACACACACACACACACACACACACGGAGAGAGAGGAAGAGAGAGAGAGAAAGAGAGAGAGAGACATACACACAGAGACGTGGACACAGCACACACATAAACAGACACAGATACACAAACACACAGACACAGACACACAGACACACACAGACATGGACACAGACACAGAAACAGACAGAGATACAGACACACATAGATATAGACACTCAGGCACACAGACACAGACATACACAGACACACACACAGATACATGGACACAGAAACATACACAGATACAAACACTGATACATACACAAACACACACACAGAAACACACACACACACACACACAGACATGGACACACACGTAGACATACACGTTCATATACACAGACACAAACACACAGACATGAAGGTGGTTGGGAGATTACTTTGTTTTTCTTTTTTTTTTAATTCTTCCATTCCAGAACTTGTGATATATGCAAATATATAAAATTTTGTTTTATATATAAGTTTGCACATGCCTTGATAAATATTTACACATGTATGTGTATATTTTACATATGAAATGAAACAGAAAACACTTTTAAGACTTTCTGAGTGTTTATTTTAAAACAGACTACCAATGTTGCTGCATCTTTACCACAAATTTCATTAATTTAGAGCAAAGTTTGCTTCAACATGTTCAAACCTTTGGAAAAGAAAAACATCATATATTACGAAAGAAACCTGTAATTTCCCACCTTACCCATTTTGTGCCAATTAAAGTTTTATTCACTTGCAAGGTAACTATGACAATGCAAAAACAAGGTGATGTGTTAGAATTGGAGACATACTAGGTTCTCCTCCACCTTGAAACTTTGCCAACAACATGACTTTAGGAAATAGTTCTCAAAATTCTGACTTGGAGGATAACTGAAGGTTTCCTTGGAAATCCAGAGTGAAACTGATCTAGATAATAAAAGTCAGAACTCTCATTTAAGGAGGAAGTGTGGGCATGGGTCATTTCTAGCAGCTTCTCAATGGAATAGTTTCTTGTACTGTTCTCAGCTTTTGGCTGATACAGAAACATCTGCACACAGAAGCTGAGTAAGGTTCAGCTGGGTTCCAGCATCCAGAGGTGTCTCTCTGGTTACCAAACCCTAATTTCCAAGGAGGCACTCTAGAAGAATCCTAATCACACCTGCCTTTTTGGAAATAACTTAAGCCATCTATTTTCTTTCAGTTCAGCACAGTATTTTTCCTAAGAAAGACAAATAATTAACTTCTTACTCATTTAGACATTTGGTCTAATTGTTTTGAACTTTCTTGGACGAATGGCGGGATCATTTTTTTAGTCTTAAAATAAAACAGTAGACCTTTTTTTTTTTTTTTTTTTTTTCTCCACAAGAGAAAAAATTAATTCAGACCAAGAGAGGGTGGCACTGTAGTTCAGCAGACTGTGTGAATTAATTACTGTTGGAAGAAAATTATCTTTTCTTATTCATGTATCTTTTCTCTTGCTTCTTTCACATAATGGCTGCTTTTGTTTAAGAGCAGAAAGGACCAGGGTGCATTTTCCAGGCAAGCTGGGGATAGAGTAGGGCTTCATTACATCTCAGTGGAAATCTAATATGTTTGATTTAATAACTGTCTCAAGGAATCAGTCATAATTTGAATTCTCAACCTGTCAAAACCTAAATCACAATTAAAATTCCTATTTCAATAAATCAATAGTGGAACCTAATAGGAGTTCTCCACGCTCTTTTGGCAAGCCACACCCGGGCTCATTAAAGCAATCAGAGCTGCAGAGAGCTTTTTCCCTCCTTGTTTATATTTGTAGCCTCTAGAAAAAAAACATTACAACCAGAAAGAAAAGAGGGTAATAATCTGAGGCAAAGAAAGTGCTGTGAAGGCTATCTGAGAGCTTCAGGAGATCCTTGTTTCCAAATAACGCTTCAATACACTGGGCTCCCAAGAGACTTTCATCTCTTGGAAGCTGCTGACAACTTTTCCAGCTAGCTCACTTTCAAACTAGATGACTGCTTGCTAACCCGACCCCTCTGTTGTAGTGTCCCTTGTGGAGAACTTGCATGCTCTTGAAGAGCACTGGATCCTGTGTATCTACTGCTGCTACTCAGCATCCGGCACAGGGCAGGTCAAGTGCACGTGAGTGAGCAGATAGGATCCGACAATCATTACTTCAATCAGCCACCTACATTTCAGCTGCTCCTTCATGCAGTGTAACTCTATGCAAAATGAAGTTTTCCTAATTAGGCCTAAGAAACACCTGGCTTCTTACAGGCAGTGATTTGTACCTGACTTGGTATAAGGCAGAGAAAAATGGTATCTCCAGTTTTGGCCTAATATTAAAATCACTTAGGGGAGGTTTTCGACCATCTGAACTCTTAGTTCCCACCTTACACCCATCAAACCAGACTGTTTTGGAGTGAGATCTAGGGTGAAAGAAGCCTAAGCCACCTCTAGGTGATTCCTGTGTGTACAGGCAAAGCAAGAACCAAAGAAGGCTTTTAAAGACATTCCATGGCAAAGGTACAATCAAGAGCTGAGGGTGAGCAAAGGCAGGGTTGTCCTAGCTACATGTAACACATTGGTCTATATATTTGAAAACAAAACAAAACAAAACAAAACTCTATCTTTCAAAGTGAAATGGATTCATTTCAACTTTCTCATATGTGTGCCCCAATAGTGATTAAGTACTGAATGCCCGCTCACCTTTCTGCAGGGATTGACCATAAATACATATAACTTAGGCTCATATTTGAAAATGTGTGAAAATGTTGACAAAGGACGGAAAAGGGATATACTAGTCATTATTAAACATTGCCTTGTGTCTGGAGAAATGGCTCAGGGCATCTGCCATTCTTACAGATGACCCGAGTTCAGTTTCCAGCACCCACATGGCAGCTAACAACAAGGTATAACTCCAGTAGCAGGGGATTTGCCATGCTCTTCTGACTTTGGCCAGCTTCATACACATATGTGGTACATTTACGTACATGCAGTAAAACAGTCATACACATTAAATAAGAGAAAATAAATCTTTGTAAGAAGACTTGCATGGCTTAGTCAATGAGATTGTAGCATCCATTGAGAATAACTAGTACTGTCTATAGTCCTTTGCTATCTCTCTGCAAACATCATCTCTTGGGCAGAGCTTAGCTACAAAAGCACTCAATAGATTTATTTCTAAATAGACCCAGAGTGATATTAATTTTCAAGCATATTATGAAAGATGGGGCTAGGGACGTTTCATTCTGAGAAACTCTCCTGGTCTCTTTGGAAACTATCCTTTGTATAATGACAAGCAAGATGTATTGTGAATCCTGAGACCAAGTGAAACAAGACAGGAAAGATGCATTGTGAACCAAGATCAATCCACCACCTTATTGTGAATATAGCCAAAAAGTGAATCTGACAAATAATAATGTCACAGAGATGGGATCGTGTGGGAACAGAGAACAGATACGTGAATCTCACATAGATTTTGATATTTCTTTTTATATTAGATATTTTTTTAATTCACATTTCAAGTGCTATCCTGAAAGTTCCCTCTACCCTCCCCCCGCCCTGTTCCCCTACACACCCACTCCCACTTCTTGGCCCTGGCGTTCCCCTGTATTGGGGCATATAAAGTTTGCAATACCAAGGGGCCTCTCTTCCCAATGATGGCCGACTAGGCCATTTTCTGCCACATATGCAGCTAGAGACACGAGCTCTGGGGGTTCTGGTTAGTTCATATTGTTGTTCCTCTTATAGGATTCCAGGCCCCTTCAGTTCCTGGGGTAATTTCTCTAGCTCCTCCATTGAGGGCTCTGTGTTTCATCCTATAGATGACTGTGAGCATCCACTTCTGTGTTTGCCAGGCACTGGCATAGCCTCATATGAGACAGTTATGTCAGGGTCTCTTCAGTAAACTCTTGCTGTCCTATGCAATAGTGTCTGGGTTTGGTGACTGATTATGGGATGGATCCCTGGGTAGGGTAGTCTCTGGATAGAGGATATCATCCTTAGTGAGGTAACCCAATCACAAAAGAAGTCACTAGATTTACACTCACTAATAAGCAGATATTAGCACAGAATCTTAGACTACCCAAGATACAATTTGCAAAACACAAGAAAATCAAGAAGAAAATCAGCGTAGGATACTTCATTCCTTCTTAGAATAAGGATCAAAATACCCATGAAAGGAGTTACAGAGATTTTGATATTTCAAACTGACTTACAAACTCATCATAATTAGTGACTGACCTCATGAATGCTGGCTCACACTGAGATGAACAGGATCTGCCTGTGCACATTAAATCTCTCTTTTCAATTTTTAGTCATATAGTAAAGAAAAGTATCTTTTGTTTCCAAGTGTTGTGTCTTCTCCACTTTGCATGGGCCACATGAGCAACACAAGGTAAGGAAATGCTTGACTACTCTTAAGATTCTTGGAATCTTAATCAGAACTCTTAACCTACATTTAATGATCTCTGTGGAGGAGCTTTCTGTCTCCCAGAGTTTTTGAGAAGTCGAGAAGTTCCTTTCTGTTTTCAAATCAATTCTTCCTGTTGACAACTGCCAACCTGTGTTTCACCTTCAAGTGGTCTCCTGTGCTTCATGTGTCTGCACTGCCAAATGTGTGCTCAACCTCACGGGTCCACTTACAGCCAGCCTATGTAGTGATGCTGAGGGGAGGGAACTGTGAAGATAATACACTGAGAACTGGGATAGGGCAGTTCCCATTGTCATCAGACAACTAGAATTGTCATAATGTGTGTGTGTGTGTGTGTGTGTGTGTGTGTGTGTGTGTGTGTGTGTATGTGTGTGTGTGTGTGTGTGTGTGTGTGTATGTGTGCATGTATGTATGTATGTACATACATATTTCCATCCTGGATTTTCCAATTCTGAACTTTCTCCGTCCACTTTCTGTGAGGCCAGCTTTTCTGTTCTGTAGGTAATCCATGCTGGTACTGTTCTCTATCTAAGTTAGTTTGTGCCTCCAAGTTTTGTTTGCCACTGCTTTGAGGTGGGGAGATTGGATTCCAGAACACTATGGCCTTCTGTGCTGTCCTTTGTTGATCTCAACGCAATATCAATTTTCTTCCCCATTGAAGAAACTATACTTAACTTCCAGAATGCAACTTTGTCAAGGAGACTATGTGTTTATATTTTTTGCCTTTTCTTTTTTAATCAGTGGGTATTATAATGTCATGTGATTGTTAATGTCCTTGTTCTCTGTGATGTGTTTTTTGAAGTGTCTTTTTTTTTTTTTAAATTCCTTCAGGACTCCACTGGTTTCTATAGTTTGATCTGATGTTTGATCACATCGGTATATCTTTTTGAGTAAAATTTACTTTGAGTGTATCCCACAACTCATCTGACATATCTAACATGTTTGGCTTGCCATGGGGGATATTTGGCTTGCCATGGGGGATATTTGGCTTGCCATGGGGGATATTTGCTTTGATACAGAAGGTTGTAAGTCAGAAGCACATCAGGGGAAATTTTTATAACACCCACAGAGTGATTCTTTCCAGAATGTGACAAGAGGTCATGTAGGGGAAGTGTTGAAAGGGAAGAATTAAGATTCAAAGTGTGATACCCAAGGCATCAAGATGATTAATGGTTAGAAAAGTGAACAAATTTTACCACTAGAGACTGAGATCGGAGGATAGCAGATAATGGTGTCTTTTAGACTAAAGAAATGTTTTCAAGGAAGATGAAACAATTATCTGTGTAAATGCCTCAATTAATCTGAGTAAAGGAAGAACTGAAATTTTCTCATTGCATTTAGCAGTAAGATAATCACTAAAAACTGTGCTAGAAACCATTTATTTAATGGAGGAGAGAATGTAGTTTTTAAAGAAAATTTTGGGGACACACAGAAACAATGTAGTCTCCTTTTTAATCCATAACTTTGCACTTTCAATTTGTGTTATGTTAGGTGTTATCAACTTTTACGTTTTCTTCCCACCATAAAGCAGGTGGATATTTTCTCCTCTTCCCTCTCCCATTCTATGTACCTGTCACCACACCTACAGGCACTTTCTCTGGTAAGTCACTGAATGTTGTTTCTGTCTTTCCTTGTCTGGCTTATGCAACCTGCTTCCTCACCAGAACATAAAATCTTCCTACTACTGTCTACGCATGTATATTATTATATTTGCTGGTATGTGCTAAAAGAAACCTAGGGTCCTTATTTTAAACCTCAGAAGTTCCATTTCTTAAAACCTCTTGATGACAAGCCCATGGCACCTAAAGTTTAAAATTCTTCACATGACCAGTATGACCTTGCCAATGTCTCCATGCCCTGCTACACTTCTTTCTTCTCTTCTGTCTTCTTTGTTAACTCTATCTTCATGGGTCTTCCACCATTTCTTCAGGGCTTATGACTGCCCTTTCACTTCAAGGGCTTTGCCTCAATCTTTATTTTTCATTTATCATTAGCTACTTTTTACTACATCACAGCTTAAGTTCTATTACTTTAGCATAAACCACATCCTCTCTTAAAGACTTTAATCACACACTTAATGACACGTGTGTGTTTGGTTAGTGTACATTTTCCTTACCGTATGTTAAGGCCCATGATTCTGTATTCTTTTCTTCCCTTGTAGACTTTGTATCAGTTCCTAGAATGTTCTTGGTATAATTGGTAATTTCCCATCATTCTGTAGCATGGCACATTACTCAAGTGATGGAGTCCTTTGCTGTACAAAAGCCCTTTAGCTTCATGAACTTATTAATTGTGGGTATTTACACTTGTACAATTGGTATCCTATTCAGAAAGACTCTTCCTGTGCCAACAAGTTCAAATTTATTTCCTACTTTCTCTTTTATTAGATTCAAGGTATCTGGGTATCTGACCTTTCTGTTGAGGAGTTTGATCCACTTTGAGTAGAATTTTATGTAAGGTAATAGATGTGGCTCTATTAGCGTTTTTCTATCTACAGCTACCTGGTTTAACTAGCACTCCTTGTGGGAGCTGCTGTCTTTTCTCCAGTGTGTTTATGAGTCTTCTTTGTAAATAAAAATAGTTGTCCATAACTGTAGACTTATGTCTGGGTCTTCAATTCAATTTCCTTGATCAACATGTTTGTTTTTATGCCTATACCATGAAGTTTTTATTATTATAGTTCTGTAGTGCAATTTAAGAATGGGTTCAATGATACCTTTGGAAGTTATTTTATTATCTGGGAGTGTTAAGCTATCTTATTTTTGTTTGTTTTTAGGGTGTGTGTATGTGTATGAAAATTATCTTTTCAGCTTTTTTGAATAATTGTGTTGGAATTTTCCTGGGGAAATTTTTTATTGGAGTTGTAGATTGCCTTTGATAAGATGCCATTTTCACAATATTAATCCTGAACTATGAGCATAGAAATGTTTCCATCTTCTGATATCTTCTTCAATTTCTTTTTTCAGCATCTTAATATTTTTGTTATACAAGTCTCTAACTTGCATGGTTAGAATAATCCCATTTTTTTGAGGCTATTGTAAAAGGTATGGTTCACTTGGTTTCTTTCTCAGTCTGTTTATCATTTATATATATAGGAACCCTGATGATTTCTCTGTGTTAATTGTGGTCCTCCTTTCTTGCAGGGGTTGTTGGCCACTTGCTCATGAAGATGAAGGAAGTAGAGTCAACCAACAGAGTTTTAGGAGGCCCATGAGTATCAACAGAAATGATGACATTCTGGGATCAGCTCAGGGGAGACAGATCAACTTTACTCAGGGTGAATCAAGGGCTATATAGTTTTGTGGAAGCAGATAGGAATACCCAGAGTGGGTAAAGGTCATTGGCTGAAGACTAAAGTACTAGGAAACCTCATTACCATGAAGAGGCATGCTAAGAATCTCAGGTGCTTGCTGAATGGGTTTCTTATCCTGAAAAAGGGAAGCTTAGCCTGTATTCTTACCAAGGCTAGGTGATATTTTGCAGATAGAAGATATGAAGGTTTTGAGCTCCCCAGACAATGTCAGGGAAGGAAAAGCCCTCCTGACAAAGGAAATGCACCATTTTGCATTCTTTATCTTGCTATTTTGATGAAAGTGTTTATCTGCTGCACAAGTTTCCTGGTGGAGTTTTAGGGTCTGTTGCATATAGAACCATTTCATCTGCAAGTAAATACACTTTGACTTCCTCCTTTCCTATTTATATTCCCTTGTTGTACTTGTCTGACTGCTCAACTAAGACATCAGTACTATCTTGGATATGCATGAGAGAGTGTACATCATTGTCTTACTCCTGATGCTAGAAGATATTCTTTGAGATCCTCTGTTTCAGATGATGTTGAATGTCAGCTAGCTGTAAACTGGTTTTATTATGCTGAGGCAGGTCCTTATGTTTTTGATTCTTATTTTTATTTTCTTGATCTTTGTGACTTGTGCCTAGGGTTATTTGGGCTAACAAATCTTTCCTTTATTCCAAGGAGTTTTCATCCTTTTTTTTTTTTTTTTTTTTTTTTTTTTGGTTTTTCGAGACAGGGTTTCTCTGTATAGCCCTGGCTGTCCTGGAACTCACTTTGTAGACCAGGCTGGCCTCGAACTCAGAAATCTGCCTGCCTCTGCCTCCCGAGTGCTGGGATTAAAGGCGTGTGCCACCACGAGGTTGTACCATATTCAGGACAGCTGAGACAGCAGTCATGAAAACTCGTAATTCAAACAGAGATGCCTTCTTTTTTTTTTTTTTTTTTTTTTGTCTATATTGGGACAGCTCCTTCCAATTAAGTAAGTTGGGGTTTACTTTCTTCTGACTGTTTCTAAGTGCAGTAGTGCTAAAGAGTCATAAAGTATTACTAAAAAGTCATACTGAAGAGCCCTAAGCTGTATCCCCTTCTGGGTGAAACTTTTGTATTTGGTGCTAGAGGCAAGTCTATAACTTTCTTGAGCTTTTACTTCCTAAATAATTGACAGCTGTGACTTGAGAAATATCATCTCATTTCACTGGTCAGAGAGAGAGAGAGAGAGAGAGAGAGAGAGAGAGCAAGAAAGGGAGAGGAAGTGGGAGAGAGAGTGATTGCCTCACATGGTGCTAAAAGTGGCTTTTATGCCCTTATGATAGCTTTCCTTCTAATCAGAGGGCTTTCTTAGGCAAAAGGAGAACCCTTCAGCTCACACAGACCTTTTGCTCTTTTGCCATCACTAATGTATTTCTGACAGCCTCTCTCCCTTCCTAGTCGAAGAAACACTTTCTGTACAATGATCCTTAATTAAGATATTGTTCTTAGGAGCTGTCAGCTGCTGTCAGTTTGAGTTCCAGAAATCTGTCATGGGAAAAACAACTATATAAGACCACAACAATGAAATAACATTGTTTATATTGTTATAATAATCCATGAAGAAGTATTGTTATATTTATTTCTAGAATCACTTGAAAGAGGATTCAGAATGAATGAGTGCAATTTTTACCCTGGAACAAAGAAGGAAAAGTGATATACCAATGCCTGTAAGCTTCTTTCAGGCTTCTGAGTTTATGATAAAACATGTGTTTGGGGTTTTTGTATAATGATTATGACAACAGAGATGACAGTCACCATCATTTGCTGAATGCTCGCTGTATGCAGCCGTACTCTGAACTAAACATTTTATGATCATGTTTCAATTAACGTTTTAAGCAAGCCTGGAATGTAGACATTGTGCTCTATATTTAATAGGTAGGGGAGCTGAAGCTTATGATGCCTGAGAACACTGGCACCACCATCCCTCCTAAGTCTAGTTTGAGAATGGCATCGGTTTACTGTGAAAAGGCCAGAAGTATTTTAAACAAATTGCCTGAACATTACTTTTTAAAAGGATAGGAGTTTTGTAGATGCAGGACAAGCAATGGACTCTTGTTTTCTTCATCCTAAAACTGAGACACAAAGAACAGTGGTGTGCAGCTTGTGACAAGTGACTTTTAGAGCTCACATTTGGCTTGCCACAGTGGGATTGCCATATCACACTAGGAGCTTCCCTTTCCTTATTGAACATGTTACAATGGGACAACATTTAAGGCTCTGATATTCTCTGACTCTTTGATGGCTGAGTATGTTTAAATTTCCAACCAGAGGTAAATTTTGTAATGCAGACTGGCTCTCAGAGGCACATCGCTGTGTGATGCCTTTGATCACCTCACGTGTGGCAAATGATGCTCACCCTTAAATTTCAGGTGGCTATTTCCAGTCACAACCTACTCCTTGAGTAATATCTCATGCTGTTTCAAAACAGCATTGGGATGTCATTTAGGGCACCAGAATTGCAGTGCTAGATGACCATCGGTGTCGGGATATGAGGCAGAGGCCTGTTGCTTGATAAGGATGTTTAAAATCCCATTCTGCACACACTGAAATGTTAGGAAGGATATAATGAGAGGCAAAAGTAATTTTGAGATTGCCTGTCTAGCCTGAGCTTATTTCTATCCATCACAGAAATGATATAGCTTTCACATCTCATTCTCTGATTTGCATAAAGCCAACTGCATCAATGCCATCCCAGCTTCAGACTAAAACAGAACTTTTGAATTACAATGCCTTAAAATGGGTCTAGATTTAATTTCCTTTGTAAATGATATAACTCACCTAACAATTAAGCACAGGTGAGCAATGAAATATACTATCAAACATCAATTCTTCTAGTGGCAAAAATATTATACAATTTATCAATAGTAGCAAATTATTATGCAATTTTATCAATGCACAGAGCTATCTTGTTATATCACTATCATATGATTTTAATTTTCCAGTTCTTATATGTGCAGGATCCACAGTCAGTAAATATGAGTGGAGAAAAACCCCAACACGAAGTCCTGAGTTGATGAGCTATTAGCAATTTAAGGATGCTGGAGAGGATGTGTGTCAGCTTTCTTCAGGGATGTGACCCTTGAGAGGTTACAGAAACTTCAGAAGATGGGCCCACACCCATGTAAATACTGATAACACTCAGCATACTTAGTAGGTTTAAAAAACGCACATATGAGACTAGAAGAGAAAATTATAACATCAACATTTCATGTTATTTAATTGCTGAAGGTAATACTTGACCATTGCTACATCCACTCCAGTAGTGACAAGTGTGACAGGCCCCCGAAAACCTGGGCGCTGTCCCGAGGCGAAAAGTTCATGGAAACTTAGTCTCCTGGAATCGTGCCATCCTGTATAATGAATGCTCCAATGTCCTTGCTTTAGTTGGTAAACGGATCTGTGTGCTTTCCCTTAATATTGCTTTATTATAAGTGCTCCTAAGGATCGATTTTTTGGCATATAGCTAAATTAGATTCTAGGCAGTCCTTGATCCGACCCTGGGCATGGATAGCTAAGTCACTGCCCAACACAGAAATTTACCATTATCTAGGAAGGAAGTTTGTGATCTAAGGAGGATCCAGAATAGATACTTAGAACTATAGATAGCTGAGTTACACCCATATATAAGTATTTACAATGGCCTAGGGGGACGGTGGACTATACAATAGACTAGAATAGGAACTATGGCAAGGGCACAAAGCCCTTGCCCCTGGCTTCTAAGATTAAGTGGACCTTGGGTGGAGCTGTTTTTGATCCCAGCTGTTAAAACTGAATTTTATCCCAGTTGGTTCCTACCAGTCCTTTGTTTGCATTCCTCTGTTTTGTGTAAAAATTCAGTAACCTCATTGTACTTTGCAGGTGTGCCACCTAACTTCCCTCTTCTCTTTCCTTTCCTTTCCTTTCCTTTCCTTTCCTTTCCTTTCCTTTCCTTTCCTTTCCTTTCCTTTCCTTTCCTTTCCTTTTCTTTCTCTTTCTCTTTCTCTTTCTTTCTTTCTTTCTTTCTTTCTTTCTTTCTTTCTTTCTTTCTTTCTTTCTTTCTTTCTTTCTTTCTTTCTTTTGGTTTTGACAGGGTTTCTCTGTATAGCCCTGGCTGTCCTGGAACTCATTCTGTCAGAAATCTGCCTGCCTCTGCCTCCCAAGTTCTGGGATTAAAGGCATATGCCACCAAGTTCAATGCTCGATTTGACAAATTACGTTCAGATCCAGCACACTCTCTCCTGTCTGTCGAGTCTGTTTGTCACCCCAATTCCCACCGACTCTATGCCCATCTGCCAGAACCCCTGATTCCCACGGACTGAGAGGGGCCTACAAAGCCCCGTCTGTGGCAAACCATTTCTCTCTCTCTCTCTCTCTCTCTCTCTCTCTCTCTCTCTCTCTCTCTCTCTTTTTGGAAATTTTGTTTCCCTGGTCTTTCTGAATGCCAAATCACCCCACTGGCTGCCCTGTTCCGGACTCTGTTCACTCTTCCCTCCCATCTCCTGCCTCTACACAGCACTGCACTTCTGGGGTCACTTTTCAATATTTGTTTATGTTATTGCACAAACTGAAGATTTCTTGTCTCTCTCAGCCTTCACTATTAACCGAATCTTCATGTATTCCAAATTTATATCCTTAGTTCAACTTCATTTCTGAATTTTATGGTACCTTCAGACTCCAAATATTCAGAAGCAAGAAAAAATAAAAATTATAAATTATCTATATGATGAAACCAGGTATCATTGTATGTGTGTATAGGGGTTGAAACTCGAGACTCAAGCTTATATTGCAGCTTAGGCTGATCTTATAATCATGCTTTCAACGTGCACATGCATGGCTACAATGCCACTTTTTCTGGATGGTATCTATGTGTGAGATAAGAAAACACTTGGAATGTACTTAGGTTGTGTATTGTCTAGACAAAAAATCAGATATTGATTGGGTTTTGGTGCCGCAAACAATGTAAAAGAGTAAAGATTTAGGTTTATTTTTGGACAAAGTGATTTTTGACAGCAGTGTATCATGTCTTGTATTAGAGTGGAAAGTTTTGCTGTGTTTTGTTTTAGAGCAGCAGTCTCAAGAAATACTCTGCTCCAGGGACATTTTTCTCAACAAAAGCTTAACTTATTCCCCATTGTCAAGTGTCATGTGTTACTTGAGATATAGGATTTTTTTCTGGTGTTCTATATACCATGTGGATGGCCCTAATATCAAGTAGATGTTTTAGATGTCACTTAGGGATATAGTAAGCATCTCAGATCTAACCTATACTATTCAGTAACAACCCTTGGATCTTCTTAATGTTTTTCATCCAGTGAAGTAGCACCATTGACTAACTATATAAGGAAAAAAAATTATGTTATATCACTAGATATTTATTCCTAGTCTTCATATTTACAACCAATATTGTGCAATTCTTGTCTGCTTCTACATTATGACTTTTCATAATCTCCATAACTCTGCTCTAGGCCGAGTCATTGCCTTTCCATTCTAAGAAAGCGGTAATATTTCCTAAGTCACATTTTATAAACTTGTGCCTATGAACCATCTGGCAATTGTGAGCACAGATTCTGATTTAGTCAGTTAGATATTTGGACCTCAAGCCTCCATTTCTAGTAAGTAAGGTTAGTGTTGCTGGTCTGCAGATCTCGCTAATCAATGACTCCTAACACAGAAAAAAAATCAGATATTGATTGGCTGTGAGGTACCCCAAACAGTGTAAAAAGTAAAGATTTAGGTTTATTTTTGAACAGTGATCTTTTACAGCAGTGTATCATGTACATCCCTGCCTTTTCTATATCACGATTTTACATCTCTTCTGATTTTCCTGTATAGCTTGTTTGAAATCTTGGTGCTTGGCACCAAGATTAAAGAATGGCATAAAGAATGACATCAAGATATCTCTTTGGATCTATTTCTACCACATATTCACTCAGTACAGTTGGTGTGCAGTGACTTGCTTTGCCTCTGAAGGTCTTAGCTCTTCCTTTATTACATATGAGAATATAACTCTCCTCATTGTTCTGATCAAATGGGACTAGGAGTTTATCTTTATCCATATTATATATAAAGGTTCTTATTTATTTTACTCAAAACACAAATTATCATCTATGATAATCTGAATGATGCACTCTTTCCTGCAATATCCATACTTAATCCCAGAGAGTCATTACTTTATATACTTACAGGAATTTTTTTTTCAGGTGAGATTAAGAATTCTTTTTTGTTTGTTTGTTTGTTTGTTTTTTTGAGACAGGGTTTCTTAGTATAGCCCTGGCTGTCCTGGAACTCACTCTGTAGACCAGACTGGCCTCGAACTCAGAAATCCACCTGCATCTTCCCCCAAGTGCTGGGATTAAAGGTGTGTGCCACCACTGCCCAGCAAGATTAAGAATTCTTAACTTGATCCTTGTAACACTTGCTCCTTGTGTTAGTAGATTGGGATAGGTCATGCATTAGTTATTGTTTCATAAGAAATGCAGAGCCACCAGGGAACAACACTTAGCCTGGTGTGGGTTATATTAATTATGATTGAAGACTCTGATTTAGTGGCTCTGATATAATAATGGAGCTTAAAATTTATAAGACAAATATGTAGAAAGGAAAATAGATATGAACTATGAGAGACTAAGAGCCATTGGTACCATGCCATAGGATGCAGATTTTAGGTCTTGTTTCTGACATGATGATATGGATGATATAGCTGTCTTTAAGGAATCCATGATTCATTGATATAATGATAATCACACAGACATGGCACACGTCTGAAGATACTTAGGGAGAATTGAAATGAGATGGAACAGTTGCAGACCTGGTTATTCTTGCATGCCTTCATGAGTCAGAAGAATACAAATGTACATGAACAGCAAAATGACTGCAGCTTCAATTTTCTCTCTAAATCATCTATTAGACTTTCTTGTGGTTTACTTACTTTAACAGAAAACAAAGAAGGAATCTGGGAAGTATAGTTGAGCCTAGCCAAGTGGACACACAGGAAAAGCCACTACTGTATTCTATATCTTAAATTGTCAGATCTTTTAAAAAAATTTGCTCAGTGATTATAATTTAAAATCAAGGATAATATACAATCAGAATTATACTGGCTTCAGAATTCAACTTCTATTATTGATGTACCTCCATAATGAACACATTAGACCGAGCTCTTTCATTATGTGTTTAGTTCTCAGAACAATGTTTCCAAGTTCTTCCTCTCTCTGGCTCACTTTCTAAGCTCCCTTGATAATATTTAATAGTATATATTAAAGACCTGTGCAAATTTATTCATTTGAAGACATAGTGTAAGTTAAGATTGGGTTGAAGTAAGGGAAATTTTTGTAATGCTTCAGCTATAAGGCCTATTTTTAATGCTTTTAGAGTTTAAATTTATTTTAGTTAATTTTGTGTATATGTCTATATGTATATATGAAGTATGTGTATGGGGTGTGTGTGTGTGTGTGTGTGTGTGTGTGTGTGTGTGTGTGTGCATAGAGAGATCAGAGGACAACTTTCAAGAACATATTCTCTCCTTCTACCTTAGAATCTGAGCCTTGAACTCCAGTTGTCTAGCTTATAAGTTGAATACTTTCATCTGATAAGTCACTTAGCTAGTCTTACATTTATTGATATGTAAAATCATTAAATTATCCATATTGATACAGGAAGCAGGTAATATTTCCTTATGTGTATACACTTTAATGTTTTTAGATGTACTTATTTTACTTTATGTGCATGAATGTATTGCTTGCACAGTACATGTGTACCACATGCACCTCTGTTGGATTTCCTAGAACTAGGGTTATAGATGGTTGTGAATTATCATGTGGATGTTGGAGAGAATTGAACTCAGGACCTCTGCAAGATCAATAAGGGCTCTTAACTAATGAGCTACCTCTTCAGCTTTCACTGATGCCAAGTGCATCTATTTCCCCCAATACTATCTATCAATTGTTTTAATTGTGTCCATATCTGTTTGGTCTAGCATCTTACTATCTATCATACTTTCCACTTCGCTTTGGATTATATATAGCTAACTTATGTTTACTCTGTAAATTCACTATGACAGTTCTATATTTGCCTTTACCATGCTTTGATTATGTTGGCTGACATTCAATTTTTTTTTTCAAAATATAGCGCTTCTTTTGGCAAATAAGAATCCCTCTTTGGATACTGATTACATTGTTTTCAATAATGCCATTTTTCTTTTGCTTGGGACAGTAGCTGAATTGGAAGCTTTGAGAAGATTAATAACAATCTGATACTGTTTTCTCTTTTTGTAGAGAATAGAGTTAGAGGTGAAAGGTCAATATTTTCATTAATTTCTTTTTTGTAAGATACTTTTATTTCTTCAGATACTTCAGGACAAAGCTACAATTTTTCTGTTGCTATTTCTATACCCTTTGCTTGTAAGTGCTGTGGAATTATGAAAAGACCTTGACTCTTTGCACACTCACAGCAAAGCACCACAAATCTATTGTATTTTATTGAATTTTTCATGCCATATGTAGTTAGGAGTTCTCAAAGCTAGAAGGAGATCATCCATCAAGTGGTATTCCTTGTTCTTCCAAACTATCCTGTTACTCATCTAGGCTCAAAACTGGAATTAGGTTAGATTTTTTTTTCCATTTACTAGCTTCTCATAGCCAGTTGACCCAAATTCATTTTAAATTCCACTCCTTTATAGTAGATATGACTTCACATTTTTTATTTAAAAATTTTAATGTAAATTATTTTGATGATGTTTTCTGTCCCCCTAACTTCTCCAAAATCATCTTTACTTCCCTACCAATCCAACTTCACTTTCTCCCCACTTCTCCAGAGAATGAAAAAAAAAAAGAAAATCAAAAAGCCAACCAAATGAGGACCAATCAGAAAAAAAAAAAGATACAAAACCAAAACAAAACAATTCCCCAAACAGAACCAAAAAAAACCCAAACCCAAACAAACAAACAACCCCCCCCAAACCCCCAAAACCCCAAAACAAAAAAAAACAGCATAAATCTAGAGAGGCCAAGGGTATCTTGAGAAACCTCCTGCTCCTCTTTAGATCAAAGGACATAACAACAAAATGACTTCCAGACATACTGCTCTACCCACAGTGAAGAACACTTCTCAATACACATCAGAGATATTTTTTCTTGCAGTAGGTGATAATCAATATAGAAACCCACAAATGAGCAATGCAGAGAATGAGGGACTTTTGAGCACTCAGTCCTAAATGAAGTATCTTCATCAAATTCCACCAACACCTGGAGGCTTGGGGAATCTGTTGAAGAAAGAGTTGAAATATTGTAAGATTCAGAGGAGTTATGAATTTGATTATCTCGTGCCCATTCTTAACTAAAAACCATTATCATACTTTCAGATTGGTACAGCAGGCTTCTAATAGATCCTAGTCTTACATCTCCTCATTCTTCATTTCCTTCTATGAAATGGGTCCACCGAGCCTTCCTGCACTACTGCCTCCATTGTAGTGTGTGCTTTTGAGCCTATAATATCAAATCCCTGTTGAGAATGTGTAGTCACACCCAAGACACAACTATATCATTTATTCATCCCACTCTTAAACTTTTTTTTAGAAGAATTAGAATGATCATAGAGACAAAGATTATACAAAACAGCATAGATTATGATCTTGGAATAGATCTGCATCTTGAAGGTAAGACATGGTGGTGGTTGGGGAAGAATGTGGCCAAAGTCTGGGAAGAGATAGGGGACGGGGAAGGGAGAAGGCAGAAAGGACGGCATGAAATGATGAGATAAAGGAACTTTATAATGTGTCCTTGTAGATTTAGTAGAAACTTTTCATTGAGCGACTAGGAATCATGTATATTGATTGTAATCCTTTCCTTCTGCCCAGTGATTTCTTAAATGTGACCAACACCTCCTGTGACAAAGGAGCAAGAAAACCAGTTTGGTGTCTCTCATGAAGTGTTTTGCATCAGAAATATGAAATTTAAAGTTAAGAGAATCAGCACCACAAAAGGAGATGAACAAGCTTATGACACAAGGGTCTGGTACAGATTAAACAACTACATGGTACAATGCTTCATACAGGAGCTTCTCAGATGAAATTTGGGTGAGTTAAGGGAGTAATATGTGTGAGATACTTATCACAGGGTGGACAATAGCCATTTGATAATCAGCTTTTCTTCTTGATAAGTTCTTTTAAAAAACTCTCATATATTATATCTTGACAACATATATATTTCATACTCTCCCTCCTCTCCTCCATGTCCCTCTCCTCCCAGATCCACTCCTCCAACTGGGCCTTTCAGGAATATCCATGGAACATGGTATAGCACAATACAATAAGACTAGGCAAAGACTTTCATATCAAGACTGGCCTAGGCAAACCAGTAAGAGGAAAGGGATCCCAAGAGCAGGCAAAAGAGTCAGACATACAGTCCATTCCTATTGTTAGGAGTCCTATAAGAACACCAAGCTATACAACCATAACATATATGCAGAGGATCTAGTTCAGAACCATACCTGCTCCCTGATTATCTGATCAGTCTCTATAAGCCCTTATGAATCCTGGTGAGTGGATTCTGTGGGTCTTGTTCTACTGATGTCCTTAACTTCTCTTACTCTTTCCCCTTCATCCAAGACATTCCCAAGCTCTGACTAATGTGTGGTCTTTCCATCTGTTTCCATTAGTTGCTTGAAAAAGCCTCTCTGATCTTGATTGTTCTAGGCTTCAGTTTATGAGTATAGCAGAATAGCATTAAGAATCATTTCATTGACTTTTTCCACCTGCCATATTTTCTTGTATTTCATGTCTTTGGCTATGCAACCTCTGGTTCCTGGCCCTCCAGACAGTGTCAAGTATGAGGTCCCTCTCATGGCATGGGTATCAAGTTGGACCAGTCATTGGTTAATCACTCCTACAACTTCTGCAACACCTTTGCATGAGCACATCTTGAAGGCAGGGCAAATTGTATGTGAACGATTTTGTGGCTGGGTGACCCAACCCCTCCACTGGAAGTCTTTCTTGCCTGATTACAGAAGATGGCTAGTTCAGGCTCCAAATATCTCATTATTATGAGTCTTGGCTATGATAACCAATCTTCACACTCTTAGATTCCAGAAAGTTTCCACTGCACAAGGTTTCCCTAAATGGACCCCAATTCTAGTCATCTCTCTCAGTACTCTCTCCCTATACCTCTTCCCACCAGGCCTTCCTGTTTCTATCCCCAGACATCTTTAGTCTACTCACAAAGTCTGTCCTATTTCTGCTTCCTAGGGAGATCCATGAGTCATCCCTTAAGTTTTCCTTGTTACTTAGCCTCTTTGGGTCTGTGGAGTTTAGCATGATTATCATTTACTTAACAGTTACTATACATTCATAAGTGAATACATACTATATTTGTATTTGTGGGTCTAGGTTACCTCACTTAGGATGAGTTTTTTTCTAGCTCCATCCATTTGCCTACACATTTCCTGGCTTCACCTTTTTAACAGACGATTAATACTCTATTGTAGAAATGTACCACATTTTCTTTATCCATTCTTCAGCTGAGGGACATCTAGGTAGTTTCTGGTTTCTGACTATTATGAATGAAGCTGCTGTGAACATAGTTGAGCAAGAATCTTTTTGGAAGAATAGAGCTTTCTTTCTTTCTTTCTTTCTTTCTTTCTTTCTTTCTTTCTTTCTTTTTTTCTTTCTTTCTTCCTCTCTCTCTCTCTCTCTCTCTCTCTCTCTCTCTCTCTCTCTCTCTCTCTTTCTTTTTCTTTCTTTCTTGGAAATATGCCCAGGAGTAAGTAGTATAGCTGGGTCCTGATGTAGATTTATTCTCAGTTTCCTGAGAAACTGCCATGTTGATTCCCACAGTGGCTGTTCATGTCTTCACTCCCATCAACAATGTGAGGTGTGTTCCCCTTGCTCCACATGCTTGCCACCATGAGCTGCCATTTGTGTTTTTGATCTTAGCCATTATGATTTGTGTAAGATTATCTATCATAGTCATTTTGATTTATTTGAGTTTTCTTGATGGCTAAGGATGTTGTGCTTCTTGGCCATTTGAGATATTTCTGTTGAGAATTCTCTATTTAGGTCTGTGCTCCATTTTTAAATTGAACTATATGGTAGGTTGATATACAGTTTCTTGAGTTCTTTATATACTGTGGATATTGGCGCCCCCTGTCAGATGTAGAGTTGGTGAAAATCTTTTCCCTTCTTGTTTTGTTCTATTAATGGTCTCTTTTTAAAAAAAATATTTATTTATTTATTTATTTATTTGAGATGGGGTTTCTCTGTATAGCTCTGGCTGTCCTGGAACTCACTCTGTAGACCAGGCTGGCCTTGAATTCAGAAATCCACCTGCCTCTGCCTCCTGAGTGCTAGGATTAAAGGCCTGCACCACCACGCCCAGCCTATTAATGGTCTCTTTTGCCTTAGAAAAAGTTTTTCATTTTTATGAGGCCTCATTTATTAATTGTCAGTCTTAATGCCTATGCTATCTGTGTTCTTGATCAGTTCTTTATTAAAACAGTCATTTATAATCCAGATTACAAAATTCTTCTTGATAAAGCATAACTTTCTTTCTTTCTTTCTTTCTTTCTTTCTTTCTTTCTTTCTTTCTTTCTTTCTTTCTTTCTTTCTTCCTCATTCCCTCATCCCTTCCCTCCCTCCCTCCCTCCCTCCCTCCTTTCCTTCCTTTCTTTCTTTTTGAGACAGTGTTTATCTGTGTACCTTGGGCTATTATGGAACTTGATCTGCAAATCAGGTTGGCCCCAAACTCAGTGATCTACTTGCCTCTGTCTTCCAAGTGCTGGAATTTTAAAGGAATGCATCATCACTGCCTCAGGGATGATTAAAAGTAATCATTGTATTGTTTGGCATAAATCAGATATAGGATAAACATTAGCATAATGATATTAGTTTCATATTTCTAAGCAACATTTTTATCAATAAGAAAAAATAATGCAATGAAAATAAAAACAATTTATTCTAATTTGTTTGAAAGTGAGAATATGTCTGCATCATTTACGAAGAAAAAAGCTTGATTAGCAGGGAAATAATGTAAGAAATATCAATACATACTGATGTCTATATTAGCAGTGTTTCTTTCTAGTGTGATCATGTCCTGACAGAAGCAGTGTGAAGCATTCATAGTCTCTCCAAGAGGGCCAGTCTACAGTAATGTAGACAGAATGGCCAAGCTTTCAGCAGAGGCGCTTGTCACATCATTGTCTATCAGGATGCAGACGTTGTACTGAGACCAACAACCAGCCAGTCATCTTTAAAGTCTCACTCACAGTGACCTTCTACCACCTTGGCTCCACCTTCCAAGTATTCTACAGTTTTCCAAGTCTTGCTATTTTCTGTGACACAAATCTTTAAAATGTGAGACTGTGGGGCACATTTCAAATAAAAGCCAGAAGAATATCTTAAAAGATGTAGTCTTTAGAAAAATAACCTTTCATTCAGTGTTTTGAAAACGATGAAAGAAAAAATACCCATGGTCCTGTTAGTCCCTGTGTGTAAAATATATTTGAAGACACATGATACATATATTTTACATCCGTAATAATTTATCACCTATTAGTTAAAGAAGTACTTCAGAAATCTGAATTTAAAATACTTTAATATGTTTCTTAGTCTGAAAATATTTAATCTATTGTTTTCAAAAATACTTATTATATCTTCTAAAAATATAGACTTGTTTACATTTTACTTAGTGAGGTTATTAGGTACACATCATTTATACAATGTGCAAAGACTTACACTTAGATGCAGAATGCTGTTTATTTTAATATGCCATACCTATATCATGTGCTATGGAAGCCAGTTCTTAGCTCACCAGGAAAGGCATTACTTTGGAGATGATTTTTATCTATAATTACATTTCTTTTCTGCTGTCATAGGGAACCTGATCCATATTATAATATGTATTGCTTCATATTCACCAAAGTGTGTATAGAAGAAAAAAAGAATTTTGTTTACAGTTTGAGGAGATTTTTGAAATTACTGCACGAAGATACTTGACGTTTTTGCCTCATTGAAAGGCACTAGATGTTTTGAGAGAAATCAATAAACCATATTCCTTCTGTAACCCAAAGGGAACAAAGTTATTGAGGTTTGAAATAGCTTACCCCCAAATCATAATTCCTCCAGCTTGGGGATTTGTGAGTGCCCTGTGCAGCTAACAGCTAATCATACTGTACTTGGTGAATTACTTTCATTATATAAAATAAACTCCATCATTGCACATTATAAGAAATGTTCAAAGCTTTTCATTAAAAGTCCAGTGCTGTGCATACTATTAATTTTTAAGATGCATTACGAACAGGGTCATGAATATTAAGTGAGCACATTTGTTCTTCCCTTTATAAAAAAATCCAATAATAATTTGTAGTTAAGGCAGAAGCTTTAATTTCACAGTGTAAAACAGAAGATAGAGTATCAGTAGCTGCTTCTTTTCAACCATGAGATGTATCAGAAAATCCCAGATCTTTCAAAGCTTAACAAGACTGTAACACCTCCGTTGACATTTCTTACTTACTACTTATCGCTGAACAAGTAAATCTCAATTATTTCTTAACTTCATAACCTCTGCTCTTACTTGTTCCCAGTGACTGGCAGGTGACTTCTCATTTGCATATGATTACATTCTGGCCATTCTAGCCATGTCTGTGTCTAAAATTTGCCCTCAACTGGATGCTAGCATCATTAAGTTTGGAAGTCTCAAGAGACTATGTTTTGGAAAACCCATTTTAAGGCATAGTTGTCTTTGTGAAATATCATCTGTAATGAACATTTTCTCATTAATAATAAGTAGTTATTACTCATATTTCTAGCTTTAAAGGAAAAGGAGGTGCACTTTTGAGTTTTATCATTGAAACATAAGAGCAATTATTGTGTGTATACCTTATTTCCAAACTTGACGAGTCCAGGTTGAAAAATGACACATCTTGAACAACACTAATATGACCAGGTCAGTGCTACAGAACTGTGCAAGCAAAATGCGTATTGTCAAAGAATTGGGGTGCTATCTTTATTTTGGGTGGTGGGGAGAGAAGGGAAAATGGCATTTGAGTCTATTTTGTGTGAACTTTTCAAGTTCTATCCAAATTTTACTTCTTTCTTATTTACTTTGGCAAATAGAAAAAGTGTCTATAGCCAACCACAGTCAGTGTCTATAGCCAGGTATTGCACTGTGCTTTTCACATCTTTTAACTGCTTGCATCCTACACTGGAATCTGGATATGAGAACTGGGGTTGTTGCTGGGATGATTGCTCTCTTTCCAGGCCCCTTTCACAGTGATGTGCAGAGTGTAAGCAGTTAATAATTAGGTGATGAGCGAATGATTAAACAAGCCATAGATAAATGCTGGAGAATTTGAAAGGTCAACAAAGACCAAGAAGAAAAAAAGAATTAGAAATTTATAATATTGTTAAAGCACTGAGTCCATTTCAGTGTGTACTTGGAAGGATTATTTGCTGAGTATTTACAATTATGGCCTTTGTATTATGTAAATCAACCAACACTTCATTATTGATAATGTTTGCTACAGGCATAGAATATAAAAAGTAATTGAGAATATGAAAACAAAAAGGGTCAGAAATAAAATTCATAGAGCAACTGTATGAAAAGTATTTTTCTGTCTTTTGCAAAGTCATTACAATGCTGCCCACCAAAGATCTTCAGATCCACTCAGATCCACATTTCTTCCCTTTCCTGGAACCAATGTAACTCCCAGACTTCAACTTTTTTTTTTTTTTTTTTTTTTTGCATTTAGTTTCTGAAAACTCTCTCACATGAATATTTGCCTGCCCTCTATTTCCAGATTTTGGGTTTTGTTTGTTTTTGTTTTGTCTTGTTTTGTTTTTTTATAACACAACAATATTCTTCTCACACGAAAGAGATGGATTTCTTTCCCAGAATATTTGCATACTTTTGTTCCATACCTAATATTCTTCATGAGTTTCCAAATGCCATTGGAATGTAATCCCTAAAGCTCCTACTTGGCAGAGTTAGTGTCTGATCCTACTCTCGTTGTCTTTGATTTGCGCACAGTATTTTCCAATGTGCTGATGTCCTTTCTTTAGGTTTCTGTTGAAATGGTACTTTGAGTGGATTGTTCTTGTTACTTATACCTTCTTGGTTAAATGCTTCTCTTTGTTCAAAGTTCACTTTACATGTTTTATAGGTGCAGTCTCTAATCATCATGATGTCATTAATATGTGTTGCATTGAATTTGTGGTTTCATTACGTCCTTCTCTATAGATTAACTTTTTAGGATAGCCATCAAGAAGAAAGATAAGCGACAGGTATGTTTTTAGTCAGATCACTTAGTTTTCATTTGCAGCTTAAAAATCACATGAGTCAGGCTGTCTAATCTGAGTTTTACAGAAGCAGAAAAAGCATCACTCATGTTCCTTGGCAATAAAATGTCCATTATGTTGTTTTATGAAGGTTTGTGTAGACAGGAAAACACTTCTTATGTCATAAATCACCTAGCAGCCTCCCATCAGTATAGCCCAGGTGCAGTTCTAACAGCTTAACTGTAATAGCAATTATTGTGATGCAGTTGCACTGGCCACTGCTCCAAGCTAGCAGTTTTCAAGACATGGTTGGGGTGGAGAAAAAGAGAAATGGTTGAGATTTTTATGCTAGTCAAAAGGGACCCTGGGTAAAAAGATTTGAAAGAATGTGTGGTAGCCTATAATGAAGAACTTTAAGCAGTTTGCATATATGTGACATATTTGGGGATGGGAAGATACTGAGAAATTTTACTCAGTTTCATTATCATTCCAGAATCCATACGTATATGTGCCAATGTTCTGCTGCTTGGATTTGAATGGAATCTGTGATATCTTCCTTCCTTCATGCTTCTCAGATCTCCTCTGGCCCTTAGTGATGGCAAAGAAACAACAATGAAAGCAATAGTCTCCAATACCTGTAAGAGGAGAGCAGCCATATTAAGTCTGACTGTAGATGGATGAGAAATAAATGATCTCATCAAAAACATTTCTGCCCCCTTTAGTCAGCTGAATGAATAGGCTACTTAGACAAATGACCACAGAAATTTAGGGTGTCTTCAGCCATTTGGATGTAATGTTTGTAGGGGGTAGAGATGATGCTGATCTGCTAGAAATTGCATGTAGTGCCTTGGCAGGAGTGCCTGTGCAGTTTTTCTATGTCAAAATTTAAAGAAAAGAGAAATATGGTTCTTAGTTTTTATATGACATTTTTACACTCTTGTCTCGAAGACTCACTTAATATTTTTATTGTTATTTTATCTCCTTCTTTGATTCCTCTGTCCTTCTATCTTTCTTTCCTTCTACTTTTCTTTCCTTCTATCCTTCTTTCCTCCTTTCCTTCTTTCCTTCTTTCCTCTTTCTTTTTCCTTCTTTCTTATACCCCACACCCACTTTTTTTTTTCAATATATTTTTTCTTTGGATGTCTTTTCAATATGAGCAATAGATTTCTTTTTTTTTCTTTTTAAAGACAAATGGCAAAGAACTAAAAGTAAACAGATATATTGGGAAGAACCACTTTGAGATTTCTTGAATTTCTTTTGTATGATGCTACAAAGACACAATGGAAAAAGTTTTAACTAAAATGATGGACTGTGCTGCTCAGTTCTGTCCATCAACATGCTATGGGAGTCTGGAGAGTGCTGCGATTTAGAGATACTCCCTGTAGCTGTGAGCTTGGATACGAATATTTTCATTATATATGTTGCTTCACCAAAAATCCCAATAAAACTAAGCTGTTCAGAGCAACCACAAAATTCCTTTGTTTTAGAGTCGAGGACTCTACAGGAACCATCCATTGGTTCTCACTTAAATCAATCCTACAGTTGCAATTACATATCTGTTGGGTTGCACTAGTCTGAATGTTTGACCTTGGCTGGAAGACTCAGTTTCTTTTCTTTTCTTTTTTAAAAAAATTTTTTATTAGATATTTTCTTAATTTACATTTTAAATGTTATCTCCTTTCTTAGTTTCCTCTCCAAAAGTCCCCTATACCCTCCCCCCTCACTGCTCCCCAACCCACCCACTCCTGTTTTCTGGCCCTGGCATTCCCCTGTTCTGGGGCATAGAGCCTTCGCAGGACCAAGGCCTCTCCTCCCATTGATGACCAATGAGGCCATCCTCTGCTACATATGCAACTAGAGACACGAGCTCTGGGGGTGGGGTACTGGTTAATTCATATTTTTGTTCCTCCTATTGGGCATAGTACTACTGGAAGATCCAGCAGTACCTCTCCTGGGCATATACCCAGAAGATGTTCCAACTGGTAATAAGGACACATGCTCCACTGTATTCATAGCAGCCTTATTTATAATAGCCAGAAGCTGGAAAGAACACAGATGTCCCTCAACAGAGGAGTGGATACAGAAAATGTGGTACATTTACACAATGGAGTACTACTCAGCTATTAAAAACAATGAATTTATGAAATTCTTAGCAAATGGATGGATCTGGAGGATATCATCCTGACTGAGGTAACCCAATCACAAAAGAAGTCACTTGATATGCACTCACTAAGTGGATATTAGCTCAGAAACTTAGACTACCCAAGATACAATTTGCAAAACACACGAAAATCAAGAATAAGGAAGACAAAAGTGTGGATACTTTGTTCTTTCTTAGAATGGGGAACAAAATACCAATGGAAGGAGTTACAAAGACAAAGTTTGGAGCTGAGGTGGAAGGAAGGACCATTCAAAGACTCTCCCACCCTGGGATCCATCCTGTAAACAACCACCAAACCCAGAAGACCCACTTTCAAAGCATGCTCCTTTTGTCTTTTTGTTACTGGCATATGCTATAAATCTGCTGCTTCTTAGTACACAGTTGGCAAGTTTAATGTTCACATTGTTTGGGTTCTCAGTTTCTTTAGCTGAGCGTATATGATGTTTAAGTGTTCTCGGAAATTTCAATGCCTCCCCATATATAAGCAACCCTAGAGAGTGTGGTGGAAGCTGTGATGTCTTCATTGACTTAACCCTAGAAACCACACACGATTTGACTTAGCTTTAAGGGTTATATGTGCCATTAGTGACTTATTTTGGGGGTAGAAAAAAAAGTGAGATGACCTTAATAACAGGTTCTACAAAACATAGCCCAAGGAGATATATATATATATATATATATATATATATATATATATATATATATATATATATATATATATATATCTGGAAAATGTAAAAGTATTCATGAAGAATCCCATATCTGAGACCATGACCTAGGACACAACTGTTTTCATCAAGTTCATTATTTTTCATCCTTACTTGTAGTGTGTGCTGCATGGTGAGAGAAATGGCTTCTTCAGTCTTTTAAATATTACCAGTAGAATGCTCCTTGCATTCTGAAGAATCCATAAGGAGTAGTAATTTCTCTCCTAGATAGCAGCAGGAACGGGGGTGATTTGAATGCTGGGATGCCTCACTGGCGGGCTGCAGCTGTCAGAGAAGAGGAACCAGACTGTACCACACCATCCTCTGTATTCTTGGTGAGACCCTGTTCCACTAATAAAAGGACTGTATTTTTTCTCAATAATTTTTAAAAGATTAACCAGAATATAACTGTATTACTTGCCCTCTTCCCTTTCCTCTATGCAATCACTTTCTGTGTCTTTTCTTTCCAATTCCTTTCAGGTTCCCTATGTGGGAGTTCCCAATTTTGGAGTTCTTTTTGTTTCTTTAAAAAATATAAAAATATGTTTTAATTTTAATCTCAGCTGTGGAATATGAGGCTGCTTTGCAACACTTGACTATGATTTGCCTTGTGCCCTAGCAATGGAGTGATTTTGCCAGCTGCAGATATTTTCTGTGATTCAGATAGTTTGTGTGATGTTTGGAATTGTGGGGACTTTTTAGAGGGTATTGTATAAATGCTAGGGCCCTGAAAGCACTTTTGGATGTATGTTGGTTGCTGGTGGTTTCTGTTGGTTGCTTTTGATTGCTGTTGGTTGTTGTTAGTCACAGTTTATTAAGTAGTTGTGTCCAAAGAAGAAACAACAACAAGAAGGCATTAGATATCCTAAGAAAAATTTGTCCCAAAGAACTTGAAGCTCCTAACCAGCAAGAAGTAGTCTATTGATAATTTTGTCCCCTTACCAACTCCTTACTTTATTCAGGGATGTGTTTTTTTCTTTTTTCTCCTCTCTATCCCTTTTTTTCTCTTTCTGATCTAGTGTTTGGGGGTTGAAAGGGTGGGTGTAAGAAGGGTAGAGAAGGGTAGAACAAATTAGCAAAAGGTAGTTATGCCATCTCCCTTACTCTTTATATTTATAGTCTCTTTTTATTTATTTTCTCTCTCTGTATCTCTCTGTCTCTGTCTCTGTCTCTCTCTCTGTATACACCAGCTTGCGACACTTTAGTATTGCATGTATGTTTTAGACATCAGAGTCAACCACATGGATAACTAATTAGGTTATTCTCCCTCTCTCTGTGGTCTTTAGTTGCATATCTTTCTTCTCTCATATATATATGAGAGAGAGAGAGTATGGCATGTGGTATGTTACATATCCTTGCACTCAGCACCGTCTATTTAGGTGGTTTCATTTGAAATTTTTTCAATTTAAAATTTTTGAGATTATAGCATAATGTACCCCTTCCCTCTCCTCTCTCCAAACCCCACCAGATACCTATCCTTGCTTTCCTCCAAATTTATGGTCAAACTTTTTCACTAATTGTAGATACATACATATATGCATATTTATCTATAGATAGATGCTTTATTGTATTATCCTCATGACACTATGTTTATTAAAAATGAAAATTTTCACCACCATAATTGCTTTTCTGGAAGTTAAAAAATGAAAAGTTTATATTAGGACATGTTTAAATAATAACAAATACATGACCCAATAAATTGAAAATTCTATACACAATTCAAATTAGAAAATATTTTGCTAACCATATTACTTGACTTGGGAAGAATATAGACAAACTCAGCACTGAATAAAGCTGGTGGAAGTACAAATTGATTCATTATTTCTATAGCATGATGTGTGACCTTATACAAATGTACATGCAAGTGTGTATGGAGGCCAGAGTTTGACATTGTCTTTCTCCTTTGCTCTCCATCTTATTCTTTAATATGGTACCTCTTACTGAAACTGTAGCTCAATGATTCATCTATCCAGTGTGTGTGTGTGTGTGTGTGTGTGTGTGTGTGTGTGTGTGTGTGTGTGTGTGTGTGTTTCCAGCAGGGCAGAGGTCCTATGAACCCCTCCACCTGTGACTAAAAGTTTATTGAATTAGTTTCTACAGCACTTATGCAGACAACTAAAGCTGCTATGTGTTAAGTGTGCCACAACTATGTCATGCCCATAAGACTGAATCTCACTGCCCTGCTCACCTTTTCTTCATTATCTGGCTCTTAAGAGCTTCACTGCTTCCGCTGTCACGGTGTTAGTTTTGCACACATGTCTCTACAGTTGGCTCTAGTTAAGCCTAATGGATCCCAAGGGGCAGGGAACACGAAAGCATGAAAGTGTGGTGGGGACTAGGTAGAAGAAGAAAGTACAGTGTGGTGAAGGAGAAGGATAAAAGAGTGCAGAGGCATGTGTGTGACCAGAATATATTACACCCATGAGATGCCAAAGAATAAGCTAATTTAAGAGTTCACAGAATTCAACAAAGGAATTGTAGTTGTAGGAATAAAATGAATAGGTAATTAGAGAAGAACACAAACAGTTGGCTTTGATATTTTCATGAAGCAATGTTTATCACAGAGAAAAGCAAGAAACCACACAAATGCTCTCAGGAGAATTGTTTGAATAATTTACGGTATAAACAGAAAGTGCAGCTGTTCAAGATATTGTGGTAGGTCAGCATCTCTCTAGCCCTCTTAGCAGTACAAGGATTTCATCAGTGTAAAAAGTGGATACAAGAAGAACTCCTGTTTGACATGGAGTGAGGGCACTAACAAAACTGACCCTGTTTTGACAATGCTCTGTGTCCTTTGAGAATCAAATGAATCATGTGCACATTAACATGGGAAAGGTTTCACAATAGAATCATAGAATCTGGGAAACAAAAGTGACCTACAAGGTACTTAAAACTATTTCAAAAAGTCAGCAAATAAAGAACAATGAAGTTAAAATCATGTGCCCAGCTCTAATTTATAACACAACTCCTGAACCTAAGGCTCCAGCAACATACTGGAATAGAGGATAGAAAGATTATAAAGGCCAGAAGAAACACAGATCTGCTCTGGGGCATATATTACACAATATATATATTACATCATCATATATTACACAATACACATTAATATAATTATAATACACAGTATATGGTAATATATACTATATATAATATAGTAATAATTATTCTATATTCTATATTTATTGTATATTTTATTGTATGTTGTACGTTGTATATAGAAAATTTAATAGATTTATCAACATTACCCAAAGGAACAATAAAGTAGTGAGGCAGGGGTTGGACTAGGAGGCAGGTATGTGGAAAGGAAAACATGTTAATGTGTCGGCTTGACAGGATTATGATTTCCAGAGAGCTTGGAAAGGGTTCTCTCTGGGTGTGTCTGGCACAGTACTTTCCAAAAATGTTGAGCAGTTATTTGGAGACCTGGTGCAGGAGGGTCCACTCTCAGTGTGGGTGGGTAACATTCAGCCAACTGGGAACCTTGAAAACTACGGAAACCGCTCTTCCTTATGGAGCTAATTTGTCCTGCTACCTTCAGGTGCCAGATCACAAGTTCTTCAGCCTTGGGGCTTGTGCCAATGGCCAACTAGCGACTCAACTCCACAGCATCTAGACTGCCTTATTGTGGACTTTTTCAGCCTCTGTGATTATGGGAAGCAGTCCTGTAGGTAATCTCTTATGAGTATATTGTATCTATGGATTCTCACTTATTGGCTGGCTAATACAGGTGACATGAAAGGAAGAGTTAATGGAGAAGATGATCTGGAAAAGAACGGGAAGACTTGTAAAAGGTGATTGGCTCATAGGGTAATCATTTGAGGAGAGCTGCGCTTAAGGTGTAGGGTGAACATACTTCCATATGCCCCTTGATAGTTCTGAATATAGACCCAGAGAAATTGTTAAAGAACTGTTGTATTGTAAATTATGTGATTACTTCTTAGAAGGATTTTAGAGAAATATTTACAGATTATATAATAATTAAACATTTGTATAATTTACATAATTATCAGTAAGTTATCTGTGACTTTTTAATCCACTGAAATAGAGATAAATGAGTCTGACATATGATTCAATAAATGACATTACTCTGCTTTAAAGATGATGGGAATGCTGCATGTGTAATTCCTGTAATTGTGATTTTTTTTTATTATTATCTTTAGGTTACATTTTCAATCTTATGGAGTTCCCACATATGACTCAACATTTCTATCCACTTTGATCTTTTATGTTTTCTCACAACTTACATAATATGATTTCCTTATAAATGTTCCTCTTCCAGAATACCCTCTATTTCTCTTCATTTTTAGATTTGTTTTTGTGGGATAGATTTTTTTCTGTGCAACCTTGGCTGCCTTGAAACTCCATCTGTGGATGAGGTTGGCCTTGAACTCATAGTGATCCACCTGCTTCTGCTTCCCAAGTGCTAGAATTAAAGGTATGCATCACCATCGCCTGGCTCCATTCTCTATCTCTTAAGTAACTACAATAGTTAAATTTCTCATTATACACATTTCGTGTATGTGTTTGTGTGTGTGCTCACAAGTATGCATAGACACGTGAAAGTCAAAGGACAGTTTGTGAGAGCTTGTTTTCTACTTCCTGTATGTGAGTCCCAAGAATTGAATTCAGATCATAGTTTGGTAGCAAACGTCTTTACCCACTGCTCTATCTTGCTACTTCCTATTGAACTTTCAAAATAAAAAAATTAATAAAAGATCATAATTCCTTTTATTTGTCAGTCTTCCAATCAATATCATAATTTTCCTTGATTACAGCACTTTCCAATTTTCAGTTTGGTTTCTGCTTTCTAGATTTCTGGATGGAAATAAATGTCTTTATGTGTGTTCATTCTGTAGCTTTGTGAAAAGACTTCACATTAGTTTATAACATGCATTTCAGTATGGTTCACATATATGCTCCATGAATAGTATGGCTAGCCAAGGATCAACAAAAATGTATATATGGAGTGCATGCAATGTGGTAACCACTGCACAGACATGGGAGATTATAGATCATCTGAATGCAAGGGGAATCAATGCAGTCCAGAATCCAATCAAGATAAAAACATAAATTCACTAAAATACTGAATTCATGGACACCTCTATGGAGTAGGTGTATAGGGAGGGAG
The DNA here is from genome assembly GCA_902729485.2 of Mus minutoides. Lineage (NCBI taxonomy): Eukaryota > Metazoa > Chordata > Mammalia > Rodentia > Muridae > Mus > Mus minutoides. Next base: position 355,180 of record LR750577.1, on the reverse strand, counting down.
CTGATAGTGATAAGAAAAAGCCAAGGAAGGATTATAGAGGAATTTATTACTGGGTTGTTTTTGAATTATATATAGAAACTCAGCAAAGGGAAGAGATGGAGGATGGGATGAGCATGCAGACACCAAGGCCTACAGAGAGCCCACAGTGTTTAATGGAACAGGACTGTGCACTCAGTATTTAATGTGCATGCAATTAGGATTTTTAACATAATGGTAAAATAATACAAATAAAGAAAAATCATAAGTAAAGCTATGAAAATATGATTGAATATATGAAGGCAATAGTTCTCTCTCTCTCTCTCTCTCTCTCTCTCTCTCTCATCTTGTCTCAGTGCTGCAGGTTATATTTTATCTCATTTCTTATATGACTTTCCTCACTCCTCTAATTTGAGTTTGAGGAAGGGTTAGAGAGGCAGGAGGGATGTAAGAGAGGCAGAGGATTCTGACGGTAGAAGGGCACAGGTGGTAAAGCTGTCTTACTCACCTCTGAGCATAGGTAGTATAACTGTTTCACCCACCTTCCTCATTAGATAGAGAAGTGAGTGTAACGTTTCCCACTTTTGTCTTTGTAAAGACTTGAAAATTGCATTCTTTGGCAGAGATTGAAGATCATGAATACTTGGCATGTCTTACTAGCAAGAAGAAAGAAACAATGGCGTCTGTATAATTTACACAGGAATCCATCTTTAGTCATTAAGAGTCTAGATTGTGGAGCTCACCTTCCTGAGTCAGAAGCCAGCTTGTCCATGACTTTGTCAGTTCCTTAATTTCCTCTAGAGACTCAGTGTCCATGTAAGAAGTTTGTATCAGGAAAAAAAACAAAAGAGACAATCATATAAACTGCACAGAGGAGTGTGTGAAATAAAGGCTAAATTACGATAAATTCAAATCAATAGCATATTATCATTAATTTTGTGGACAATTTTTTGTTTTTGTTTCTATACGTTAACCATTAACTTAAATATTTTATTTCTGATAAATTATCATAGATTTTTATGCAAACATGTTCTGTAACTGATGTTTGTGAACATGACAGTGGGATTGGTTATTCAGTATATGAATGTGCAAATCCACAAAGTAGATAGGTGGATAGACTCTGTCTTTGTTGTTTAGTTAGCTGTCTATCCAATTTCTCATTCATGCTTCTCTTTCCTTTTATAATATCCTTGGAGCTTTAGAAAACTTAATGAAAATCACTTTCTTATTGAGCAGCTTTGTCACTATTTTAAGTACAGTGTTTTTTGCTGAGGATTTAATAGAACTCATTTTGGTGATATTCATCCCCCCGCCCCCCCCCCTGCCACTAAATCTCCTACCCTTTCCACAATCACTGTCCTCTCTACTGAACCGTTGAGTTGTCTTCCCTCTGGCTCTCACTGAGCTCAATTTCTGTTGGCCAACTACTGTTGGGAGTGAGACTTGACTTATAGCAGGCCATCTACCAGAGGTCTGTCATTAAAGAAAACTGAATCTACCTCCTCTCAGCAGCTATCAAATGCCAACAACCTCTGAACTAGTTCTGGATTTCACTGCCCCTTTCCTCCCGACCTTCTGAGGTTTGTTTGGTTTCAGTCTGTACAAGTCTTGTGCATGCTGTCACAATAGCTGTGCATTCTTATGGGCAACTTCCCTGTTATGTCTGGGAAGCACTTTCCCTTGTAGTCATCTGATATCCCTGGCTCTTACGATTCTTTCCTCCCCATAATCTATGGAAATTACTCTCTTGAAGGGAAGGGGGTGTTCCATACTTCCCATGTAGTGCTGAAAACTCCAGAGTTTTTTCTTCTTTGCATGTGGAGGGCCTCTAGGTTAGTTTCCGTTTCCTGGAAGGAGAAGATTCTCTGGTTGTGTTAAGAGTCACACTGATCTATGGTGTAATGGTAAATCATTTGAAGTTATTTAACTACTATGTCCATTTAGTAAAATAATAGAGTAGATTCACCCTTGAACTTCTATGAGTTGCTACCTATTTTGTGTATATAGTGAACAATGTGATTACACATCTGTATCATTATAATATACTTATTATTAATTAAATTTTAACATGAAAATGTGTAAGAAAGAAAATTTGTCATAAAACATAGTCTCCCTTAATACATTATTTTGTACACAGAATTGTTTTTGTAAAAACAACTTGTCCAGATTATGTGTAAACAAGTTTTCTGTGTTGGTTTGTTGCCTCAGTGAACAACTATAAATTGTTAACCAATTCTTGCTTGTGTTGATGTTAAAATTTTATAAATTGAGTATCTAAGTACCGTTAATCCCTTGGTAGTTTATACATATTATATCCAGTCTCATAATACCTCTAAGCAAAACCTTTTTTTTTTCTTTTGCTCTTCCAACTACAAATGACAAACTTTAATAGATAAAATATTTTTCCTCCAGGAGGAAATAACTCTTGTCTTTATTTGTGGTTTTAGACTGTGCTATTCTGTGACATGAAATGGAGACCTCTTTCATATTTCCCATGTGTTCCTTAGATCACCTGTGTAGTGCTATATGTATTCAGGTTTTGTTTTGGTTCAAAATATTTCATCACCTGAACTGTTTCCCTTCCTTCCTTCCTTCCTTCCTTCCTTCCTTCCTTCCTTCCTTCCTTCCTTCCTTCCTTCCTTCCTTCCTTCCTTCCTTCTATCTTTCCTTGTAATTCCTTGACTAACAGATATTCTCCTTCTTCCCTATTTGTGAATCATATTTTTTCTACTTAATGTCTTGGTCTCTGAAAGATATAAGAACATGTTTACATTGCATTATTTTTATTTTAATATACAATTTATAATAATTGTGATTTTGTGAAATGACTTCATGTTAATTTATAACATAAACATTGCATAGATGATGCCTTATAAAACTTCTTTCATCCTCATATCATAGTTTCATGTACATATGAAAATATATTTCATATGAACATATAAAGTATATATACTCTAATGTGCAGATTTGCAGAAATCATGAAAAATATGAAAAAGACAATAGTGAAGGATAATGGAAGTGAGACTGTTCGTTTTAAACTCATCTCTTGGTTGATGGTTCAGTTCCATGTGTAATTATTTCCCTTATTGTCTGTCTTAATCTGCTCTTGTTTCTGTCCCATGTCTTAAGGATGCACCATAATCATGTTATGCTATTTTTCTCTTTGAGAAGTGTTTCATGTTATTTCTGAGGCATTTCTTCTCTATACATAGGTCATCTCTGTTTCCTTAGTTGTCTGATTAGCAATATATTTTAGAAAAAATTATCTGGGATTTGGTGTGATGTCTGACATCATCAGCAGTGACGTTGGTCTTGACCCAGACCTTATCAGTAGGTGAAAAGGGGGAGATACCATTTGTCTTAGGAAATTCTTGGGAGGAATGGCTTCCTTGGGGAGTGTATATTAGGATAATGAGGAGACAAAGTGAAGAAACAGTGCTGAGGTTGTTGACTTTTTTCTTGAGTGTTTGAGTTTTAACTTCTATGAAAGAGATTATTTTTTTAATTTTATTAGATATTTTCTTATTTTACATTTCAAATGCTTTCCTGAAAGTTCCCTATACCCTCCCCCCACCCTTCTCCCCTACCTACCCACTTCCACTTCTTGGCCCAGGCATTCCCCTGTATTGGGTCATATAAAGTTTGCAATGCCAAGGGGCCTCTTTTCCCAATGATGGCCGACTAGGCAATCTTCTGCAACATATGCAGCCAGAGACATGAGCTCTGGGGGTCCTGGTTAGTTCATACTGTTGTTCCTCTTATAGGTTTGCACACCCCTTCAGCTCCTGGAGTACTTTCCCAGCTTCTCCTTTGGGAGCCCTGTATTCCATCATATAAATGACTTTGAGCATCCACTTCTGTATTTGCCAGGAACTGGCATAGCTTCATACAAGACAGTTATATCAGGGTCCCTTCAGCAAACTCTTGCTGCCATATGCAATAGTGTCTGGGTTTGGTGACTGATTATGGTATGGATCCCCTGGTGGGGTAGTCTCTGGATAGTTCATCCTTTTATCTTAGCTCCAAACTTTGTCTCTGTAACTCTTTTCATGGGTTTTTTGTTCCCTATTCTAAGGAGGAATAAAGTATCCACACGCGGGTCTTCCTTCTTCTTGATTTTCTTGTGTTTTGCAAATTGTATCTTGGGTAATCTAACATTCTGTGCTAATATCCACTTATCACTGAGTTCCCATCTAGTGACTTCTTTTATAATTGGGTTACCTCACTAAGGATGATATCCTTCAGATACATCCATTTGCCCAAGAATTTATGAAAGAGATTATTAAAAATAAATGTTGGATATTAACGGTTGGGTACAGAATCTCCCTTTACCAGTCATTGAGGAGGATCAGGTAGGAGTTGGGGAAGGAGGAAACCATAATCCAAACATATTGTATAAAAGTGTCTTTCAATAAAAAAAAAACTAAAGAAAAATGAAGAGGCATCAAAATCATTTATTTAAATGTATTAAATGAGATAATATGAAAGAGAACGGCGGATCTCTGCAGCTTTAGGTCAGACACAGGTGACTAGTTTCCAAGAATAGTTTCAACATTTGATTTGTTGTTGTTGAACATGAAATGTCACTTTTGTTAACCTGTAGTTGAGTAGCTTTTCACTCTTTATTGCACTCTTCAGACCTTTACATGGGGTGCACATGTTGTGCTTTATTTTCTAGAAAGCAAGAACCTTAGGAAGGAGACACTTCTAAATTATCTTTACAAAATTGTCTAATTGTCTAGAGGTCACACAGCTCAAATATAGTTCTGTCTCAGAGTAAGGAATTTGAAATGCTTCCTTGATTTCTAAGGAGAGTCACCTTTAAACCCAGCCAGAAGTAGCCCACACAAAAATGCAATTTTTAGGGGCGTAGGGTAGTTCCTGCAGCCATCTATCCTGGGTGGAATGGATGTGTCATTTTGCTTGAGAAAACTTGAGAAAAAAAATAAGGTTGGTTCTCCCAGCAAGACTTGCATGACAATAAAGGAGGATTGCTGCTAACAAAGAAATAGCTTTCATCCATCACCACAGGAGTGAACATGACCCTTCTCTGATGAGCTACAGAGTCTCACCTTCCATCATCCATCTCCCTAATGGGGGTACCAAGATGTTTCAGCTGATGCACTAAGATTGGAAGATGATTAGGGAGGACTTTGTCCCTTTGCGGTTCAGAATATCTGAAGGGTCAAATGAGGGGACTTTGACAGCAAAGGGTGATAGAATACACACTTTGTAAAGAACATTTAGCCCTTGAGAGCACAGATTCTTTACCTCCTCGATTCATTAGTCTCTGCTTGTACCAAATTTCTTAAGTCATATTTACAAAAATATTTCTTTAAAGACAAAGGTTCTGTATAATGAAAGTGGTCTTTTCTCACCCTATTCAATTGCTGTGGTCCTGTAAGGAAAATACTAGCAGATTATTTTTTACTTGACCTAATATTTTATTATTTTATTATATGGAAATATTTTCTAGTATAGTAATCAGATATTAATACATTCTATAAAGAGTGCCAATAGAGTTAAACTGGTGGAATAATTTTTTTACTGGAGTGGAGTGTCTTGGTCCCTTGGGAAATGTTGACAGGTGATGATAGGATCTTAAGAAGATGGGCCACCCAGAGACTGTCCCACCTGGGGATTCATCTCATATACAGTTAGCAAACCCAGACACTATTGTGGATGTCAAGAAGGGCTTGCTGAAAGGAGCCTGATATGACTGTCTCCTGAGAGGCCCTGCCAGAGCCTTACAAATACAGAGGCAGATGTTCACACCCAACCATTGGACTGAGCATGGAGTCCCCAATAAAGGAGTTTGAGAAAGAACGTTAGGAGTTGAAGGAGTTTGCAACCCTATAGGAAGAACAACAATATCAACCAACCAGACCCCTCCCCCCCAGAACTCCCAGGGACTAAGCTATTAACAAAGGAGTACACATGACTCCAGCTGCATATGTAGCAGAAAATGGTCTTGTCATGCATCAATGGGAGGAGAGGTCCTTGGTCCTATAATGGTTTGATAGATGTCCCAGTGTAGGGGAATCGAGGGTGGAAAGTGGGAGTGGGAAGGTGGGTGGAGGAACACCTCATAGAAGCAGGGGAAGGGGGATGTGATAGGGTGTTTCCAGGAGGGAGGGAAACCAAGAAAGGGGATAACATTTGAAATGGAAATAAAGAAAATATCCTATTTTTTTTTAAGAAGATGTGGTCTAGTGGGAGGTCATTTTAGATAACAGTCCAGAGTGTTTTATGAGACACAAGTATCGTCTTCTGAAGTAGAAGTTTCTTTTGTGTCATGTGATGCAGCCTCACATGTTGTTTTGCTAGGGCAAACCAGTCAGAGGACATGTAATGTTTGGAGAGAGTGTAAGTGGGACACAGGCACAGTGATGGGTTGCTTGCATAACTAGCTGCACAACTCTTTATTGGTCTCAAATCTTCATACATCTTCACTTTATTGAGAGTCGTGGCAGAGAACTCTTAGCATTCCAGTAGTCTTGGTCACTCCTGCTGACTCATGCTGATTTGGCAGAGGCCTGGCTGTTTCTGCTGGATCATGACACTGTTGCTGACTGGGGGTTGGTGACGCTTTTGAATTGGACACTTTTGGTGTCCTGACACTCCTGAACCGAATTGCCAGTATCCTGATATAGATTGGAATTGCCCCAAAGAATGATATCATGTTTTCTCCCCTACCTTTGGATAGTGAGCTAGAAGGGGTATTGAAGCATTTGAAAAGCCTTATTAAAGTAAGTTTTGAAAAATCTAAGCCTAGACTCTTCATTTCCTCTTTTGACCCTCCTGACTTAGAGGCAAGCACCTCTATTCTTAAATGCATTCTCATCTGAATGCTCTCATCTAAAAAGGAACAGGAGTAACAAATCACTGGAATGTCTAATATAGTGAGCCAAAATAGAAATTTTCTCATAATAAAATGATTGTATCAAGTATTTGTGATCTAATAGAAAGTTGACTTAATAAATCTAGGAGCTTTGTGAATAATATCATCCTAAGGCCAAGTTGCTGATTACTGGAATGATAGTGATTCAGCCAGTTTACATTTCTCTTCTTGCTCTCTCCAGATTTTTGCATAGCATTATAATAATATAATTGTATCAAAACAGTGTTTCAGTTTCCTCAGACATGTGTTTTAAGAACTTAAATAGACAAAACAGAAAGTGGATATCATGTGTAAAGATCTGAGATATGGTATAAATATAAAATGGTTTTTAACTATAATTTGATACAATAATATTGTTTTAGTTTAAAAATAAAAATGTTCATACTAACCTTGGAAAATACTAACCATCCCAATGAACAGCAATGATTATATGTTCTAAATAGCAATAGCCATTGGTCCTGGGTATCTGTCATATGTAAATAATGTATCAGGCATTTGAATCATACAAGGTATAGATTTAGAATTTAGGTTTAAAAACTGCTCTGATGGTATTGGGCAATCCTGACATTCCAGCTGTGCTGTGTATAGCATATATAGATACTCACTGGGTCTATTCCACTCTGTAGATTTTCTACAGGTCTACATTCCTAGAACCTCTACTATTCCAGAGGTTCTACTGGCCCTACAGTTTTATATGGTGGCTTCTCAGGACTTCCTTTTAGGATATTGGACCTTGCCAAACACTGTCTGACTTGACAAGTTTGTTTTTTTTTTTTTTTTTTTGAACCTAGTGTGTTCTTTCATGACCTTGTAACTCCTGCATTTTCTTTGTTTGCAAAGCAAATACTGTGCTAAATATTCCAGATACAACTTGGCCCCCTTTTCATTGTAGTTCAAATGGTTTCTGTGTTTCTGGCAAGATGAACATGTCTTTCCCTCAGAAATTTTTTGAGCAGAGAGTGCCTGGCAGCAACATTCTTTGAACCTCTAAAATGATAATTTTTTTTTTCATCCTAGAACCTTTCATGGGAAACTTGGTTCTCTAAGCATTCCTGTTGCCCAGAACAGCTTGTGAGTTTGCACTTTAATTACAATGGTCTCTTTAATATTTGACACCATTTTTCACAATGTTAAATTCATTCACGTTTATTTCCTTGAGAAGCTGTGTATTTTCTACATATTTCTGGTCTTCTCTGTTCTTTCTCACTACAAATGTAGCTAAGAGCAGCAAGCGAGCAATAAACGTATTATAATCTGAATGCTATGCTGTCTTGGAATTTTCTTTACTGAACAGCCTAGTCTATTCCACTTGAGTTTACTTCCTCTAAAATTTTTAGGAGAAATGTCAGATATAGTCATATTATTTGCCAAAATATACAACATTATCAGCTTCTGAACCAATTCCCCCAGCATCCTTATTCCCTCTGAAACCCTATGGTCCTGACCTTCGCTACCCACATTTATATCGGCACTCTGGTCTTCTGAACTCCAACTAGAATGACCTAATATGTTCTATTCTGTTTAATGGACTTGAGGACATTTCTAGTTTCAAACATTTCTTTATTTCTTTCACAAACTAATTCTAATACCTTAATCTATGATTAAGTTTATAATGGTCAGAATTTCCTCTCTGGCTCCAATATTCTGCAATAGTTACTTTCTTTTTAACTATGACAACATACCTGACAAGAAGCAATTTGAGGGAGAAAAGCTTACTTTTGTCTAAGGGTATAGTCCACCATGAAAAGAAAGAAATTGTAGAAGGAGTGGCTCCCAGTGTGTGGAAGCAAGAGTTTGCTTGTTATACCAGTTACGTTAGCCCAAGGAAACACAGGGAAAAAAATATCTATAAACACAGGTGGGATCTAGCTCCTATTACCTGCCTCCTACACCCACAGATGAACATTTATATTGGTTTAAATTTTTGTCAACCCTATTTTTAATAATGGCTTCTTAAATGCTTTAACCTCCTCTCTAGCTCATTATCCAGCAGAGGGAGTGGGACAAAATGGTTATTAGGATAAAGGGGAAGTAGACCTTTTAAGATATTGTTCTTTGAAGCAGATCCAGTCTATGTTATCAGGAAATCAGCAGTTTAGTTCACAGAAGTCAGAAGCAGCAGCTCATAAACACTTCACAAGTGCACCAGCAGTCCAGTTCAACAGTGTTGGGATAGCAAACGTGAATCAGCAATGATGGAACAACCTAGCAGAAACAGCTAGGCTTTAGCTGGGCATAAGTCAGCAGGAGTTACCAGGACTACCAGTTTTCAGTGGTGCCTCTCTAAGTTAAGATGCAAGAGCAATGAAACATTGCAAAGCTAGTTATGGAAGCAAGCCTGTGGTCACTGTAGACTCCTATCTATACTCCCTCCAAACATCACATGTCCTCCACCAGAAGTCTTTTGGTGCATTTCTTTCTATGGAGTCATGACCAAGAAAGCTCAGATATGTGATGTAAGGTGAACCAATACATGTGTGCCGTTTAGTGAAGATTCCTTCATCGTGTGCCTTTTCAGGTGCTTGCTTTAGCAAAACATCCTTTCACCTGTGTCTGCTTCAGGAAAACACTCCTTCACCTGTTTGCTCAGCAAAACACCATTTGACACAACTGACATTCCAAAGTAACCATTAGCTGCCATTTAACACTTACCTTATGTAGCCCCTGCCAAAAGGTTCAATTACTTCTTTTTTTTCATGTTTTGTTCTATAATAAGAGTTTATTGCATCAAAATATTTTTTTTCAACTTTTATTAGATATTTTCTTCATTTACATTTCAAGTGTTATCCAGAAAGTTCCCTATATCCTCCCCCCTCCCGGCCCTGCTACCCTACCCACCCGCTCCCACCTCCTGGCCCCAGCGTTCCCCTGTATTGGGGCATATAAAGTCTGCATAACCAAGGGGCCTCTCTTCCCACTGATGGCCAACTAGGCCATCCTCTTCTATATATGCAGCTAGAGACACGAGCCCAGGGGGTACTAGTTAGTTCATGGTTATTCTTCCACCTATAGGGTTGAAGACCCCTTCAGCTCCTTGGGTACTTTCTCTNCTCCCTTTAACTCTTTCAATGTGTGCTTTGTTCTTAATTCTAGGAAGGGGTGACGTGTCCACATTTTGATCTTCCTTCTTCTTGAGTATCATGTGTTTAGTAAATTGTATCTTGGGTAGTCTAGGTTTCTGGGCTAATATCCACATATCAGTGAGTACATGTTATGTGAGTTCTTTTGTGAATGGGTTACTTCACTCAATTGTGCTGTAAACAAGGGACCAAGTGTTCGACATCTGTGGGGCATTTTATATACAGATAACAAGAATATTCAATTTTGTATGTGTTAATTCCCACAAGAAAGCTTCATTTTTTTTTTCTTATAAAGATTCAAATGGGCATTCTTTCTCTCTCCTTCCCATCCTCCCCCTTCTTTTCTTCTTACCCACTGCTTTCCTTTTCTTCCCCTCCTTCCTTTTTCTCCTTCTTTCCTCCTCCTCCTCCATTTCCTCCTCTTTCTCTTCCTCCGCTTCCTCCTCCTCCTTTGTGTTTGAGTCAGAGTTTCATTCATGTAGTTCAGGGTGGCTTTGGATCATTTGGATCATTGGATTATATCAGCCTTAATTTCTGATCCTTCTGCATCCACCATCTAAGTCCTGAAATTACAGGCCTGTGCTAGTATTTCTGACTGTTCCAAACCTAGTATTTGTTAAAGCACGTAGATGAAGTGAATGAGATAAGTGTGAACTCAGTCTGGTTGTAGAGATAAAGACCTCTTAACAGTACATATTTAGCTCATACCATCAGAGTTATTTAATTTTGAAGATGTTGGAAAGTTTGGATCACAAAGCAACCTTGACTTGAAGTAAGTAGAAGAATGTTGTTGACTGACTCTATCAGTTGGCTTCTTTCCTTTTCATTTTAAATACTTTTCGTGGAATTACAATCAAACAGAATTAGAGGCCATAATTTGATTCTCTCATTAATTAATTTGAAATGATAATCTTGAATACTATATCATACATTTTAATACAACATATAAAATTACAAAATACTTTATTATTATGTAAAAGGACTTTTCTAGCAATTTTGCTTTTGTTACTTTTATTGCAAGCTCCCAGAGATATGGAACTTCTTTGAACCCTTTAAAAAGATGGCATTGAATCCTCAACCTAAGTGTCCTAACAAGCATTTTCCCTTTTGGGTAAAACTGGTTTATTCACCGACTACTTTAGTTGTATGAAATCAGTAAATCTCTGCAGAGTTAAGGGAAATTGACATGGGGATTTTTTTTTTCTACTTTTTTTCTCTAGTTTTCTTTCTTTCTGGTAGCCAGGTAGGGGTGGGGGAAGGGAGGAAGACATCTTTTCATGAGATCAATACTCACTGAAACATGTTGCCAGATGTGCTAGAGATTGCCATTGTTCTCTAAAACCAGGTTCAGGACTACAGTGACAAAAACAAAAGCTTTGTGTACTTCACAGCATCAAACCTTTAAAACTAAAACCCAGGAGTGAACCGTGTCTGAGTACAAGGCTTCTTTGTGTGGAGGAAGAAAAATACACGTGAAGTGCTAGGTATGAAAATGTAATTAACTTCCTTAGAATAGCATTTCTTTCTATTTTAGAGAAATAGTGCTATTATATTTTGCCATGTTGGAGCTAACATATTTTTATTTAGAAAGAGAGATGTTTC
>LR750577.1:218621-338621 GCA_902729485.2 Mus minutoides | reverse complement strand
AGATGGCTAGTTATTTTGGCAACAAAATGTCAGCGAAATTCATGCGCATCACCTTATTACTTTATTTCTTTTATAAATTAAGCTTTCTTAGTGAGAAGTAATATTGTTTGGGTTAACTTCGTAATGAGTAGACATTCAGGAAGTTAACAGATGGTATTGTTGGCAAAAAGAGGCAAGCAGAGCCTGCAAATCCAGATCCAAAATAAGTCTGTATTCTAATAAGGAAAAATCCAGTGTGGGGAAGGGTCCAAAATAACCAACTTGCTGCCAACCGGCTATCTGCTTTTCTTTGGATATGGGGACCTGCCTGAGGTTCAGAGATGGTGGCTTTTGCTATAAAATTGGGCATTCAGTCCTGATGATAGCCAAATTTATATTAGTGAGGAGTCCATTTGTTGAGTCTATTCAAAATCCCCTTACAGTGCCATGGCTGCAATTGAAATGAACATGTTATGTAAACACGGCTGGGATTTGGGGGAGGAAAATCAAGATTGACTGGCATCTACATTTAGGACAAGTTGTCCCCTTGATTATTGAAAGCCTCATCTTTAGTGGGAACTTTTTACTGAACATTTGCATAGGACAAAAATAATCTCAAATTCTTAGTTAATTCTGGGTGGTTTATCCAAACCCCTTTGTCTCCAACCATCTGGTCAAACCATTAGTCATTGCCCTTCAATTGTTTCACATGCAATGTCTCCTTCCAGGAAAACTGGACCACAATATGTACCCTGCTAGTTCTGCCCACTAGGAGAATTATCTTTTATATTTTTCCCCAGCATCATTCCAATCAGGGTAGGAGATACCGGGTTTTAGCAATTCACTTTGAACTAGTGCCAGCATGTTAGACAGTGCTCTTTTCTAACCAGCCTGGAAAAGTTTTCTCTGTGATCAACTCCTAGCAAAAATCTTGCCAAGTGGCCACAGGAATGGTTTGAGGCGTGAGCTGCAGTTGGAATAGCACTCGGAGTTACTGACTTGCCTGCTCAGGTAAGCTCATCACTATGTCCCCAGGGACTGCACCTGCTGACGGAATACTGACAGATGTCCACAGCTTACTGATGTAAATGTTTAGTGGACAACAGGCAACTTAGGTATATTTGTTAAAGGCAAAGCTTTTGCCTCTAACAGATACCAATGTAAGGACACTGAAGGCAAATTTGCAGCCAAAGATGACACAATTCCTCTTTAATACTTGAGCTATAGTTTTATATTACACCCCAATATTTATGATGATATCCAGTCAATAGCCAAGTGTTTCCATGGCAGTCAACATGGTGTTACCTTCTTGTTCATAAATAAGTACATAGGATTACCAGCCCAGTTAACAGCATGAGGTTCCCTGAGTCAGAAGTAAAGGCCCTTTGTGAGGCAGTCAAAGCCTCTGTCTCTCACAGACACCAGATAGCTGGTTTGTATCAGAGATATGAGAGTAAAGGTATTTTGTTGGCCTATCTTACAATAGTAGATGAATTCTCGTATTCTGTATACAGTGAGTGAATAAAAGTCAAATATTTGTTTAATCAATATTTATGGAGCAGCAGGCAAATAAGGGCAGTGTTTAGTTCTTCCCCAGATGATAATAAATCTTGGATAAGTGCTGCAGTGGGAGAAGTTTCCGATTAGGCATGTAATAATCTTTGTCATTTAAAAAGATCCATCCACCTGGGAGACAACGTCAGCATGCTTTCTGGCTTCGTAGCATATTTGTTCCAACTGTATGTTTTGGAACTGGAATAAAAGCCAGAAAAATGGAAAGAAGGATTTTTTTCCCATGTGGGAGCAAAGGCATTTCTGGAACTATGGGATTCTCTGGACCTTGTCACTCACCATTAAGTATGTATATCCCACCCCTTGAACCTAGTTAGGACTTGACGACTGGTTGGAGAGCAGAATGGGGCAAAATGGCACTGCTTTAGAAATTATGGCTTCCTTCTGGCACTGTCTGCCTTCCCCAGAGTGCTTATGGTGATTGGCATGCAACCACCATGCTGTAAGGAAGCCCAGTCTGTACTCAGCAGTGACATGGATAGGTTCTGGCTAAGAGCTCCAGTTAAGGTACCTGCCAACACCGTGTGTTGGTTGCCAGCTGTACGAGTGAACGAGCCTAGAGACTACTCCAGGCCTCACTCTTCAGGGCTAAGTGAAGAAGGGCAAGATTTCCCTTCACATCCAGCCCAAGTAAGAAATTTACCAGTACAACAATGTCCTTGTCGTGAGCTGCAAGTGATGCTGTGTCACTGGAACTGATGTAATGAGGTCCCACAAGATACTTGAAGCAGTCGCTGAGCAGACTCTATTAAAACATTGTCATGAAAACCAGACAATATTCTCTGCTTTGGGGAACTAAGATTGAAGTTATTATCTAATGATCTCTGAGATATATGTCTGTGTCACTTTCCCCACTGAACATCCCACCCCCCCCAACTTGTTATTTGCTCAAGGTTCCTTTGGGAAGCTACAAAGGAAGATTTACAGTAGAAATTTTGATGTTCTTATAATATGCTCTTCAATCATCTATGATGTCATCTCAGAAAAGTCACACTGATCTGTAAACTGTCTGAGGTGAACTTCTCAGTGGTCTCAGAGGTTAGCGACTACCCAGGAAAGATTCTGTAGATTGGGTCATTTTGATAGGCATGATTCTCCTCTTTATTAGCAGGATGGCGTTCTCATTTTTTGCTTTTGTGGGCTTTTTTTAAAATGCCATTGTGTGTATGTGTGTGTGTGTGTGTGTCCCTTTTCCATTCAAAATCTCTAAAATTCTTCTTCTGTGATAACCCATTTAAAAGCATCAGATACATCACATTTCCAGCCAACAAACAATAGCCATCTAAGCACCTTTAAAAACTACATTCATTTTCTCTAAGGAAATGCCAATTTCAGTGTTTCAATGAAGGCTGTACTTTCTCTGAAACAATATGGTTTGGGTTCTTTCAAGATACTGGGGCAATAAATGCTAAAGTACCTATAGTGCACACAGTTCAGTTTTTCTAGTTCCCTAAGACTTTGGATTACTTTTAATAGATCATATTAAGGTTTCTTTACCCAGATGTGAGATTACTGATGTTTCTACAATGTGGATTTGAGTAAAGATTACAAACAGTTGTGTTGCTAACATCTAAATGTCTAAAACTCTTATATTTTTGTAAACTTAAAACAATTCATGTAAGTTTCATGGACTTATATCCACCTGACAAGGTCAAAAGGACTCCTGATAAGTACTTCTGTCAATCAACATCCTAAGCTACCCAGCCTACTCTACTGCCTGTTCCCAAGAATGGTCTCTCTCTCTCTCTCTCTCTCTCTCTCTCTGTGTGTGTGTGTGTGTGTGTGTCTGTCTCTCTCTGTCTCTCTGTCTCTCTGTCTCTCCCTCTCTATCTTTCTCTCTCTCTCTCTTTGTCTCTCTCTGTATCTCTCTCTCTCCTGTTAGGACCATTGGCCCGAACGGTTCGAGTCTACACTCAAGATTTTTCCCCTAGGCTCCTTAACTTTTCTGTCTCTAGTCTATATCTGTCCCAACAGATTTTTAATCAACCAAAGACTGTAAACTGTGCAAAAAAAAAAAAAAAACAAAAAAAAAAACCTCATATAACCTAGATCTGCTTCTGATAGAATTTACAACCATCCAGAGCCTCTGACTTGAACCAGAACTTCTAGACTGCTTCAAAGTTGCAATTTCTAGACTACTTCAAATCTGCCTGTACTTCACTAGCCCCCGTGTAGTCCCACAATACCTGCGTGGCAAGAAAGATGACCCTAGCTGAATTCCTTTCTGCCCTGCTCCCCCAGCCTTTAACTAGCATTCTAACCTTCCTAAGTCCCAACAGTGACTACCTAATTTCCCGTGAAGATGCACTTACAGAATAGATGAAGTGGCCTCTCATCATGAACATAAAGACTAGAATGTCAAGTTCAAAAGAAACCTGGGACAAATGGCTATTAGTATATGGCCTACTAGTATACTAAAGAGCATGCTGGTCTCCAGGTTCACTCAGTACCTGTGGCTCCTCTCAGCTCTTCACACCCTCCCTGCTGGCTGTCCTAAACTTCATAGTTCATAGGCTTTCCTTCCTCAGTTCCTGATTCCAATATAACACTGCCTTTTTGTCATGAGCCCTCTTGATCTTCTCCCTTGGTTCCCTTTGCTGCCTTTCTCTTCTTCTCTCATCCCACCCTCTTCTCTCATGACCCAGTTCAGTGTTCTGGTTATGTTTACTCTACTTACTCTCCCTGCACTAAACAATTCCAGATGCCTCTGGCTGTAATCTTCTTTATATCTACAGTAAAAACCATCCACTCAACCATTAAAAAAAACCCTTTACCATTATTTAACCATGGATCCAAATTTCATTCAACTCGCCTGCTAAATATTGGATATTTTCTTAGCTGTTTAAGTATATACCAACAATTTATACCTAGATATACCCATCATGAAAGATTTAGTTTATTTGATAATAGATTCCTTTCCTTCAAAGTTCACCATTAGAATCCATGATTATATATAAGTTCATGCACACACACACATACATACACACACACATGCATACACACACACATGCATACACACACACACACTTTTTTCATGGTTTTCTGTTTACTAGTAGAAAAATTTAGAAGGTAAAATGGGTCTCCAACTGAAATAAAATGTATTCTTGTTCTCATCTTTCTCAAACTCCAACTGACTGAGCAGGATCTGGCTCTGATCCCAGATCCTAGACTACTTAGAAGGGATAACAATATGGGGAAGCTGACTTTTGTAAATCTGTGTTCAGTGTCGCACATCGACAGTTATATATGTAAAGAAACACCAGGGTGGCCAAAGCGAAAAGAATCTGTCCATATTGGTTAGAGAGGCTTTGCAGCATTCATGATTATTTGAATATTCTTACATGAATTCATTTCAGTTTTTAGGGGCTTTCCTCTTGTCTAGCTGCTACTCTCCGTTTCACCTAAGGAATCCGACAAGGAAATATATTTAGTTAATGTATTTAGTTGTTACTTAACACTATTTACTTTTAAATCTGAGACAAGGGAATCCTTTTAGCCTACTTTACTCATGGAATGTTCATTACTGTACTTGGAGCTGAAAAGTTGGGGGTAGATGAGCTTTTTATCCTTTTGTGTGTTTCTTACATGATTTGATTTTGTTTTATTCTCATTCACACTGTTACATCATAATGACTTCTCAGGCCTCTAGGGTCAGTCTTCAATTAGCCTTTCAATCCAGTTAACTTTAGGTGATAATTTAAATGTTGAATTTCTGGATTCATGAATTGCCTGAGGCTGGGTTCTTATTGCCTACCAACCTACCCATAAACCAATTTTAGGGTTTGTTTCCACAGGGATATGGTACTTATAGCTATGTCTGCAACTACTCAATATCTGTCAAAATTCTAGTTAGGAACAAGAGGAGCTGCTTAGCTTGTTAGAAGAGAAAGGGAGTTGAGAGGTAGCTCGTGCCTATAATTCCAGCACATGGGATGCAAAAGAAGGAAGAGTGCTATGACAACCTAGGCTATATTGTGAGTTCTAGGACAGAGCAAACGTATTCCTCAAAACCAAGCAAATACAAACAAAGCAAATAGAACAAACCACCAACAAACAAAAAATTCACAAACAAAAGAGAGAAATTAGATTTGTTAAAATATGTATCAGGTGAGCCATATAATCTCTAGGAAAGTTAGAGATATAGGTTGTAAAGCTGGGTCACCAGGAACAAAATGTTCCCAGCACATGAGTATACTTCAGCAAGTATATTCCTGCTGCTGCCCCTGGGAAACAATGGTGAAACATATGCAGATTCTAGATATTAGAAAGCAGAGGCTCTTCACCCTGCTCCCCAAAGCTGATTCTTCTCTCATATTCTCAGTTAAAAAAAAAAAAAAAGATCTATCATACCAGCATCCTCACAGTTTTCATCTGGGAACTGAACTTTTCTGTGAACATACCTCACTGGTCTAGCATAGCCCAAGCCAGTGTTCTCTCTGAACGGGTATTAAGGAAATGAGCTCCGGCTTCTAACTGTGGTAGCATGAAGTAGCAATTAATTGTCTAAGACTGACTTCCTGCAGGCTAGTCTGTAGGAGAATTTGCCTCCTTCCTAGCAGAATGATTTAGGAACTAAACATTGCTCCATGGAAACTGGCTACAGCTCATTGCTTGAGGTAATCATCCTTGGTGGAGTGCTGAGGTGGTGCGGCAAGTCTAGGGGCTTGAATAATGCTGTATCCACAAGGCCTGCACCCTCCATTACACCACTGGATGGATTGGTTCTTATAATGGTACAGCTTAAATGCCTATGGCCCAAGGACCAAGTTGTTTAAATATCTGTCCTTGCTAAATCACAGGAAGCTACACTAGAGTGTAAAGAGCAACTGGAGAATGGTCTTCTTACAATTGTCTTTGTTAGTCTGTCAGAATGAATACAGTTCTAGAAGATCTAATGTTTATGATATGTGATCAATTGCCTTTGATTGATCTTCAGGTTGGCAAAGCTCATTAAAATGGAAACAATGAGGAAGTACTTGATAAAATTTTATTGCAGGTGAGTAAACTCATCTCATTTTAATTATATAAAAATAGTATGTTTTAATTGCAATAAATTTGACAAAATCATTGGTTTTGAAAGATGCATATAAGGCATATGAATAATATAGAAATATATAAGCATATGAGAGTTTTTATAAGATGCCAGATTTGATATGCTAATTTGGGGTCTTTAGTAAATGAAATAGTTAAATTTAGAACAAATATATTCTAAAGGTACAAAACGATGTTTCTTTGGTTCTTATGTATCACAGTGTGGTCTCAGCTGTATGGGTAACTGAAATGACTTATTATCCATCATTTTCTGCAAACACGTTACAAGGACAATGAATATGGCTGCTAGGCCAGAGAGAACAGCATGGTCACATTGTTCTGCCTGCCCTATAGGAAGGCATGGCCCAGGCTACAGCTTCAGGTTCTCCCAGTGAGTTTCCTGTTTGAATATTTCACTTATCTGAGTCATCAGATTTTATAGTTAAGCTTTTTCTCATGATTTCCTGGTGTATAAAACAATGGATAACAGATGGAGAAGCAGACATGTGGTCGGAAATGTTGTGAGTGGCCAAATATTTAATCAAAAATTTAAGTTAGTATACAGAATAATGAGTTACACTCTGATATTTTCACACATGTAACTGTATTTGGCTCGCATTCAGCTCAATTACCTTTCCGGATAGGTACTTCCACCCTCTTTTTAGTTAATTTTTTTTTTACCCTTAAATATTCTCCTTTCTACTCACATGTCAAATATATATATATATATATATATATATATATATATATATATATATATATATATATATATATATATGAGAGAGAGAGAGTTGAAAGACACACACAGATATTGAATCAAGGTTTCATATCTGAGAAAAAAGCCTGATCTTTTGTCTTTGTTCACCTATTATCTTCTCTTTTCTTTTTTCTTCCCTCCATTAAGATGCTTTCCATGTAAAATTGGGATGATTGTTTTAGTAGCAGTGGGAAGACCTGTTCCATGTAAATGGCACTGTCCCTGGGGTAGGGAATCTTGAAGTCTATGAATGTTGAAAGCAAGCTGTGTGTCAGGGTAACATGTGTGGTGTGTTCTACCAATTCTCTCAACGGCAGATGTTGGCTATCTATTTCAGGTTCCTGCTTCTCTGACTGCCCCCACAATGATGGATAATAACTCGGACTGTGATCCAGAACAAACACTGTTCTCTCCCCCATGATGTCATTTTTTATCACAAAACTAAGAAAGGAAATTAAAACGGTTAGTTGTAGTTGGAATAACACCTTAGATAACACTAACTATGACTTCACACTGTTCTCAATGTTCTTATGACTGGTAGGCACATCTTTTAGGAAATACATAATGATATTAATTAATGGATTAAAATGTTACCATAAGAAAAATGGACATAGCCTGACAAAGATATTGAATTTCATGAAAAATTGAAGATTTCATCAGAATGTAGGGCACGTTAATAAATTAAGGGAAAATACCTTAGATATTTCTAGAACAAGTTCAACTTCTAGAAGACAGTGAAGCAATTTCCAGAAAACATACATAGAAAGAATGATCAAACCATGTCCTTGCCACCTCTGCTCATGAATAAGAAAGATTAATACATATGCTGAACACACCTTTGCTATGTTAAGAAATGTTCATGTATTTATAATGAATGCTTTCTCCTTAACAGGATTGAATTCATCATTCAATACTTCTATCATCTATGGAGCCAATCATGATTTATTCTTTTTTTATTTTTTTTCAAGACAGGGTTTCTCTGTATAGCCCTGGCTGTCCTGGAACTCACTTTGTAGACCAGGCTGGCCTCAAACTCAGAAATCCGCCTGCCTCTGCCTCCCGAGTGCTGGGATTAAAGACGTGCACCACCATGCCAGGCCCCATGATTTCTCAACCTGTTAATTTGATGCATTATAATACTTAGTTACCTAACATTAATTTATTCTTCTAATTTTTTAGTGATTTGGCTTTTGCTACACCCTCACATATGTTAACTCTCACAGAGAGTTTTTCTGATAAATTTTCAGCTTGGCACTTCCAGCTAAAGCTGAATCCATAAAATTTGCTGCCCCAAGTCTGGGTGATGTACCATCTTAGGATGCTGACTTCCTGTGATATCTCCCTTCCTTCTTCTACTTCCCCTTTCTTCCCTCTGACTACTTTATGTAGAGCACTGGGCTTGTCAGTTAAACTCAGTTCACTTCTCTTGGTGAGTTTGCTCTGCTTCCACACATGAAGTGTTAGTCCTCCAGGACTACTGCCTTTCCAAAGGCTGTATATCTGTCTCATTTTCTCTCTGCAGCACTAAATTCAAACCCTTTCACTACCATCAAAGTATTCAAAAGATACATAAATGCCTATGCATAATTGCTAACGCATAAGAGTGCCTTCTGAGTGTTAGGACAATCACAATATTCCTTTCCTTCTTTTGAGCCTAAAGCTTTAAGGGAGATGGTTATAGATTAGACAGTATTGGATTTACACATTTCGGTAAAGGGAGGTTTTACACTATCAAGTAATTCTTATGGTAAAAATGGTGTCAACCCACATTTCTGAAGTGAGACTATACTATTAATCTTGAACTGTAAGTGCCTGCATGTTTTCTTTTTAAATTGTTTTATTTTTCAACTCTCTTTCAGGCATGGGTCCTTTGGCATTATTCTTATTTGTATAGATTATTTTAATCTCATGTTTATGGATATTTTGAGCTTTGTTTTTTGTATGTACTAGGTCCTTGATATAAATTTATTTTAAATCAATCAGTTAATAAAAAAATCACACAACTTTTATCCTATACACATTTTTGGGGGGGAAATATTATTATCAATAGCCCTTTTGCTTTATGTCAGTTTGAATGAGGACAACCATATTTGAATTAGAATAACATTAGTACTGCTAGCATTCCGAGGTAGGGTGATTTATAAAGGGTCAGTTGGAAGGACTAAGCCTGGCATTTTATGCTGTATAATTTGCTTCTCTTGATCACACTGAAAAAAATAACCTGAAGTCAAGTTTTCATAGTTCTAATTTTATAACTGTTTTATATACCAAAGTGGATAGTAATAGAATATATTTTCAATATAAATTCAGTACATAATAATAACAGGAAATTTACATTGCACTCACTATATGCAGCATTGCTCCATGCACCTTGCATACAATATAAACAAAGTTAAAAGGCTCAGTGGCTGTCATAGGAAGCAAGGATTACTAATGTTTTTATTCAACAGCTGGGGCCACACAGGAGCAATAAGATGAAGTAGTTTGTGCAAAGGTCATGTCACTGGTCAGATTGGAACTTAGAGTCTTATACCAAAGCAACACTACTCACGGTTGTATTATATTCTTTGTGTTGTTATATTTCAAAAAGTATTTTCATAATTTTATAGTATATACCAAGGCTTTAGTTATTTTCAACTTTAAACTTAGTTTGTCATGAGAAACTTTATTTTTTCTTTTGTTTAAAATAGAGTTTTTCATATAGTGTATTTGACTGTGGTTTCCTCGTCCTGAATCCTCTGAGAGTCTTCCCATTTCCCCTCTCATCTGAATCCATACTCTTTCTGTCTTCCCTTAGAAAACAAACAGGCATCCAAAGGATAATAAAAACATAAGATAAAATAAAAAACAAACAAACAACTTAGGACAAACAAACTAATAAACAAACCCAATAAAAAAGAGGCAAAGAGAAAGTATGAGCTAAGCCTGTAGACTCAGACAAGTTTGTTTCCACAGCAAATACTTAAAATCACAAAACTAGAAAATACAATATATATTCAAAAGACCTGTAAGGGGAAAATGTCCTGACAAAACCTTGTAGACAAAGAAGGTTCAAAGGTGTTCCTGAGTTAGTTTTGTGTAGCCATCTACTGCTGGGCTTGAAGCCTGGCCTGTCAAACGATTTGTATCCCCTGAGACTCTTGCATGCAACTGATTTTTCATTTGCCAGCAGTTATCAGTTAGAGATAACTTCTAGGTTAGGGATGGGAGCTTGTGTTCAGTTCTCAGGGCTAAAACCCCAACTGGAGAATACCTGTGCAGGCCCTGTGTATGCTGCCACAGGCTTTTTGAGTTCCTATGTGTTGGTCCTCCTGTGTTTTCTTAGTGTTCTCCATTCCCTTTGGATCTTACTGTCTTTATGCCTCTTCTTTTCTTGAGCCCTGAGGGTAGGAATTTGCTGAAGACATCCCATTTTGGACTCCCTGTTATGTTACTAGGTGTCTTAACTCTCTTCTCATTGTTCATTTGTGGGTCTTTGTATTTGTTCTCATTTACTGCACAAGGAAGCTTCTTTGAAGATGATTGAGCAAGGCACTGATCTATGTGCATAGCAAAATGTCCCTTAGAAATCTTTTAATCGCTACATTCCTTTAGCAGAACAGCAGTTTTTGGTTTTCCCCTATGTTTATGACTTATCTGGTCTCAGGTTCTTGGCCACCAAGCAGTGTCAAGTGTGGGTTGCAGCTCATGAAGTGAGCCTTAAATCCCATCAGATATTGGTTGGCTATTCTGACAAGCTGTTCCACTACTGCACTAGCAAATCTTTCAGACATGTCACCATTGTTGATAGAAGGTATCCAAGTGTCTCCTTTCATCAAGAACCTAAGGGACTTTTAAATGATCCAGCATTTAAAAGTATAAGAAAAAGAATACAACTCAGACATTTATTGATAATAAATCATACAAAAATAAAGTTAAAGCATTTTGGTATGATATGGATTTATCATTTATTTGATAAAGGCAAATCTTACATACTGATTAGTTGGATATGTCTGTGTGCTTTTAATTGGCCAACTAAATCACTGCTGTATATTTGACACTGCAGGAAGGAGACTGTTTTTAGTGCTTTATAGAGCAAGTCAGTATTTTTTTTTAAATATATAACAATGGAAAGTTTTTACTGAGATAATGAGCAAAATGAAGACATAGATGCAGCTAAATACAGCTTATATGTATACAGATTCCTCATAATTTACAGACCACACATGAGGAGATATACATGGAATCTGAAGGATACATTATGGTTCACTTTTCTGTTTGTTTGTTTGTTTTTTCAGCATGATATGAACCTGTTCTTACTTTGGTCCATATAACACTCAATCTGATACTTACAGCAAAATCTGCTATACATTAGGAACCTTGATTGACAGTTACACAAATTAGACTGGGCTCATCCTTTTTTTTTTTTTTTTTTTTTTCATCTGTAAAAGGATTGAAATATTTTTCTTTCTTTTTTTATTAGCTGTTTCCTTATTTTACATTTCAAATGCTATCCCAAAAGTTCCATCTACCCTCCCCCCGCCCTCTCACATACACACCCACTTCCACTTCTTGGCCCTGGTGTTCCCCTGTGTTGGGACATATAAAGTTTGCAATACCAAGGAGCCTCTCTTCTCGATGATGGCAGACTAGGCCATCTTCTGCTACATATGCAGCTAGAGACATGAGCTCTGGGGATTCTGGTTCATATTGTTGTTCCTCTTCTAGGGTTGCAGACTCCTTCAGCTCCTGGGGTACTTTCTCTAGCTTCTCCATTGGGGGGCCCTGTGTTCCATCATATAAATGACTGTGAGCATCCACTTCTGTATTTGTCAGGCACTGGCATAGCCTCATATGGGACAGTTATATCAGGGTCCCTTCAGCAAACTCTTGCTGGCATATGAAATAGTGTCCAGGTTTGGTGACTAATTATGGTATGGATCCCCTGATGGGGAAGTCTCTGGATAGTCCATCCTTTCATCTTAGCTCCAAACTTTGTCTCTACAACTCTTTCCATGGATATTTTGTTCCCTATTCTAAGGAGGAATGAAGTATCCACACACTGGTCTCCTTCTTGATTTTCTTGTGTTTTGCAAATTGTATCATGGGTATTCTAAGAATTTATGCTAATATCCATTTATCAGTGAGTGCATATCTAGTAACTTCTTTTGTGATTGGGTTACCTCACTCAGGATGATATCCTCCAGATACATCCATTTACCCAAGAATTTCATAAATTCATTGTTTTTAATAGCAGCGTAGTACTCCATTGTGTAAATGTACCACATTTTCTGTATCCATTCTTCTGTTGAGAGACATCTGGGTTCTTTCCAGCTTCTGACTATTATAAATAAGGCTGCTATGAACATATTGGAGCATGTGTTCTTATTACCAGTTGGAAGATCTTCTGGGTATATGCCCAGGAGAGGTATTGCTGGATCCTCAGGTAGTACTATGTCCAATTTTCTGAGGAAGCTGCAGACTGATTTCCAGAGTGGTTGTACCAGCTTGCAATCCCACCAGCAATGGAGGAGTGTTTTTCTTTCTCCACATCCTTGCCACATCTGCTGTCACCTGAATTTTTGATCTTAGCCATTCTGACTGGTGTGAGGTGGAATCTTAGGGTTGTTTTGATTTGCATGTCCCCGATGATTAAGGAAGCTGAACATTTTTTCATGTGCTTCTCAGCCATTCGGTATTCTTCACTTGAGAATTCTTTGTTTAGCTCTGTACCCCATTTTTAATGGGGTTATTTGATTTTCTGGAGTTCAGCTTCTTGAGATCTTTGTATATATTGGATATTTGTCCCCTGTCAGATTTAGGATTGGTAAAAATCCTTTCCCAATCTGTTGCTGGCCTGTTTGTCTTATTGACAGTGTCTTTTGCCTTATAGAAGCTTTGCAATTCCATGAGATCCCATTTGTCAATTCTTGATCTTAAAGCACAAGCCATTGCTGTTCTGTTTAGGAATTTTTCCCGTGCCCATATCTTTTAGGCTTTTCCCCACTTTCTCCTCTATAAATTTCAGTGTCTCTGTTTTTATGTGGAGGTCTTTGATCCATTTAGACTTAAGCTTTGTACAAGGAGATAAGAATAAAGATAGAATATGCTAGTCAGTATTTTGATTTTATAGTTTTTAATGCTGAGAATACTGATTCATATAAATATGTAGTAAAATACAGAACTATGTTTAGGACCATTTGACATAGTGTTGAGAGTTGAGTCATAATCCCAAGTCAAATTTCATTAGTATAGTACTCTTTTTTTTTTTTTTTTTTTATTAAATTCTAGTCTACAACCCAGATGACATTATTTGGAATCAAACATTCCACTATAACATAATCTAAAGATATATTAATTTGGTTATAATATGCTGTAAAGTAGGAGCAGAAAAATACCCAAAGTTTGTTTTTTCACATGAAACCATTATATTTCTGCAAAAGCCAAGAAATTTGATTATATAGTAAAAACACTACCATTTACTATGCATGAGTCATGAGTCTGAGCTGAGGTATTTTCAGCCATGTACTTTGGGACTACCTGGTATGGTGATGTGTGTCATGCAAAGTATGAGAGCCTTGTATTCAGAAGCAAAGCTAAAATGAGCTCATGGGATTCCACACAGGGGCAGGGGAGTGCAAACAAGAACATGTCATGCTCATTGCTTATTTTATTTTGAATTAATTTTTGGTTGGCCACATAATTCAACCTTTTATTGTTGACAAATTTTCATCCAGTTTTTGCTTATTTGGGGAGAAGGATTTTATATGTTTTCTATAGCATCTTCATGTCAAAATTTGTATGCAGCATAAGCGTTCCAAAGTCTTTGAAGGTGTAGCCACATTTTTATAGCATGAAGAACCTCATAAAACTATTCAATATGTGTGTTATAATTTGCCCAATTTTCTTCAGTGTTTCTAAACTTCTTGTTTTATTCCATTTTACAAAGCCCTATTACTTCTTCAAAATGCATACTGCCATTATAGAGTTTAGACATAGATTCTTGTTTTACAGACCTAATGTTAAAGTTGGTGAGTACCTTGCCCAGCTTCTTTGCTTTACAGGTGAGTATACAAGAACTGAAAGGCTAGAGACCATATCA
Source organism: Mus minutoides (assembly GCA_902729485.2). Classification (NCBI taxonomy): domain Eukaryota; kingdom Metazoa; phylum Chordata; class Mammalia; order Rodentia; family Muridae; genus Mus; species Mus minutoides. Next base: position 324,201 of record LR750577.1, on the reverse strand, counting down.
GACAAAGGTGAAAAGCTTTTCCTTCTGGTGGATTTAAAGTTTTTACAGGTATTGAGTTCTAGATTTATTTATTAAGGGGAATGTCAGTTTTATACAACTGTCTTTCAACCTACTTAGTAAGGCATGAGTTATTGATTTTGGTTCCACTCAGTAGCAAACACTTGTCTTTTTCTTTTAGGGGAGTATTAGAATATTTTAGGAGGGCCATATTTAATATTCTTTTACAGGGACTAGACTATTGAAAAATAACCTCAAAATTCAGTGGATGAATTCAGCAAAGGTTATTTTGCTCAAATTGGAATTCCATGCAGAAATGGTGAATTAGGGATCCAGGATACTTCATTGGGCCCATTATTTCAAAAGGCCTTGGCTCTACTCTTTTTTTTTTAATTAGATATTTTCTTTATTTTCATTTCAAATGCTATCCCCTTTCCTAGTTTTCTCTCCAAAAACCCCCTATCCCCTTCCCTCTCCTCCTGTTTCACAACCCTCCCACTCCCAGTTTCCTGGCCCTGGCATTACCCTATACTGGGGCATAGAATCTTCGCAAGACCAAGTGCTTCTCTCTACATTGATGATCAACCAGGCAAACCTTTGCTACATATGGAGCTAGAGACACGAGTCCCACCATGTGTTTTCTTTGATTAGTGGTCTAGTCCCAGGGGACCGTGACTCCACTCTTAATACGTCGTCTTTATCATTAGGACAAATTAGAGGTAATTGAAGGGAATATCTTAGGGGCAGGTCTGGAAGGAAATTTATTATAATATGCTTATTACATTACTCAGAACTTAGTCACTTCAATCTTGTTTATATTAGAAAGGGGTTGGGAAAGGGTAACTTGTCATCATAGAAAGATGGTTGAATAATTTGGTGAACTGTACCATTATCTATGCCACAGTTTACATTTAATGATCATCTTAAAGAAAGCCCACTTATAAGAAGGCAAGAGAATAATAATCCTCTATATCACAATTCTGGCACACTTGAAGACAAGTGAAAAGTGAAAAAGTTACAGTTTTCCATGTTATACTTGTGGCAAGGCCCTTTTTAAAAATTAGATATTTTCTTTATTTACATTTCAAATGTTATCCTCTTTCCTCATTTCCCCTCCGAAAACCCCCTATCCCATCCCCTCTCCCCCTGCTCACCAACCCACCTACTCCCACTTCATGGACCTGGCAGTCCCCTACACTGGGGCATAGAGCCTTCACAGGACCGGGGCCTCTGCTCCCATTGATGTCCGACTAGGCCATCCTCTGCTACATGTGTGGCCAGAACCATGGGTCCCTCCATGTGTACTCTTTGGTTGGTGGTTTAGTCCCTGGGAGCTCTGGGATACTGGTTGGTTTATATTGTTGTTCCTTCTATGGGGCTACAAATTCCTTCAGCATCTTAGGTCCTTTCTCTAGGTCCTTCATTGGATACACTCGGCTTAATCCAATGGTTGACTAAGAGAATCCACTCTGCATATGTCAGGCTCTGACAGAGCATCTCAGGAGACAGCTATAACAGGCTCCTGTCAGCAAGCACTTGTGGGCATCCACAATAGTGTCTGGGTTTGGTAACTGTATATGGGATGGATCCCCAGGTAGGGCAGTCTCTTAATGGCCTTTCCTTCAGTCACTACTCCACACATTGTCTCTGTATCTCTTCCAATGGGCATTTTGTTTCCCCTTCTAAGAAGGACCATAGTATCCACATTTTGATCTTCCTTCTTCTTGAGCTTCATGTGGTCTGTGAGTGAAATATTTATCTATGAGCTCTCTTTTGACTTTTGTTTCTGTTTTTGCTGCATAACATCAATAGATACTGAGGAAATTCTTTTTGAAAAGAGACATGTTGACACTACTAATGATACTCTGTTATGCTTGCAGACAGGAGCCTAGCATAACTGTCCTCTGAGAGGCTCCACCCAGCACCCGACTGAAACAGATGCAGATACCCACAGCTAAACATTGGATGGTTGTAAGGACTCTTATGGAAGAACTATGGAAATGATTAAAGGGCTTCAAGGGGACAGTAACTCCACAGGAAGACCAAAAGAGGCAACTAACCTGGAAACCTTGGGATCTCTCAGGGACAGAGCCACTAACCAAAGAGAATACAATGGGCTGGATTGAGGCCCCCAGCACATTCTTCTTCTTGTGAGTCCTCCAACAGTGGGGTCTGTCCCTTAAGCTGTAGCCCGACTGTAGAATCTCTTTCCCAACAGAGTTTCCTTGTCTGGCCTCAGTGAGAGAGGATATACCTAATCCTGCAGAGACTTGATGTGCCATGGTATAGGAATACCCGGGAGGGACCCACCTGGGTCAAAGAGTATGGGAAATGTGGGAAGGGACTCCGGAGGGGAGGACAAGAGGGGGCAGCATTTGGGATGTAAACAAATAAATAAGCAAATCCATGTTTATTTGTGAAGTATTTAGAAAAGATTAGCAAGTGCAGGCATAAGTAGGCTATAAGGCAATGTTATAGGCAAGAAATTCATGTATTCAAAAGAGAGCAATGTGTGACAAATCTGCATGACCCTGCTTGCTTATTTATTCTCTTGTAGATGACTCTCCATTGAAAGAAGGGAACTTATTAATTTAGCTCAGAATTACCTATCACTCTTAAATGATAGAAGTAAATAAATTAAATAAAACATAATCTGCATATTTTATTAAAATTTCAAAGCATGAGTTTTATTATAAAATTAAGATAGATTAAACATGAGTGATTTTAAAGGCAGATGTCATTAAGAAGGGTAATTAACAGCCATTAGAATGTACTCGATTAGCTAGAGAAACTTAGGCAGAGAGAACTGGAGGGTTGCTATGAATACTCTAAGCCATGAAGCTTTGATCATAAATCAATACCACTCCAAAATTTAATTATGTGTAGAATGCCATGCACAGGCTGGTGTGAGAACTTGATCAGTCTATCAATAACCTTGTATTGCTATGTACAAAGCAGAGTTACTGTCAATATTCACTGGTCAGCTGTGACACAGAAATGTCCATATGCTGGCACATGTGTCCTCTGGATTTTGCTTTTTGTTATCCTTGTATCCATCAGTGCTTTGGTCTTAGATATGAAACAGCTATGATTCACAAAGCATAAGTGACTTTTGAAGAATTACCCATGGAAAAAGCAGAAAGTTGGGCACAGATCTTAGCTTTCTTGATTCTTCATCAATTGTTTAACCTTCTGCCCATATAGGTCTGAAATGTGTGGAGGCTATTATTTTATGGTAAATTATTCTTTTGTCCAGTGACCTTGTGGAATAGCACATTTTCATTTACAACATTTATGCTCAGTAATGAAGAGTTTTACAGTAAACAAACATTTTTATTTATGCTTAAAAATAGGCACAGTCTATCTTAGTCTTTACTATACTCCAAGAATCTATCCTGAGATACGTTTTGATACATGATAGATAAAAAGAATTTGTTGAATGAATGAAATGCTATAAAATAATGTGACATAATTTCTCCTTATCTTGTTACATATGCAAAATATATTTATCTTGATATATAATTTTAGCTGGAAACTTTCATTAATATCAAAGTACTATCAGATTGTAAAACTAAACTTCTTGTCCTTTTCATAATTTAAATCATGTTTTATAAGTATTTATGGGTAGAAATATGGTCAATAAAACAAATTGTTCTAATACTATACAGCTGGGATAATTAATTTTAGAAGCCAACTTAATAGGACTGCAGGGTTCCCAGATAGGTTCAAAAGCCCTGTTTGGGGGGATGTCTTTGCAGATGTCGTTAGCAGAGATTGCTATTTGGATGAGTAGATCAGTTAAGGAAAATTGCCTTTCACTTAAAGGTAGATGCTAATCTGCAGATGACTCAGAATAAAAGGCTGCTGAAACGTCCTCTTTCTCTCTTTGTCTCTTTGTCTCTGTCTCTATCTCTGTCTCTCTGTTCCTCTCTTTCTTTATCTCCCTTTATCTTTTTCTATGTCTTCATCTTTAAAAATTTATATATATATATATATATATATATATATATATATATATATATATATATATATATATATATATATATAACATGTCAACTTTTAGGCATAATTCATCTTTCCCTCCCCAATATATGTACGGCTTATCTCTATCTATCTCCCCATGTTTCTCTACCAACCTGATCTCTCCATATCTTACTTTCTCCTCAAGAGGAACTGTTCTTTTCCTACCTTTGTGTTTTGAACTCTGGCTTCTCAAGCTTCTGCAATGACTAAGAGTTAAAGTTTTGACTTCATGGTTTCTCATTCCTTCAAATGTGGAGTCCCACTGTTGGTTCTACTGTCCTCTACCTTGTTCAGTAGCTCATCATGAGACTTTTAGGACTTCATAATTACATAAGCCAATTTCTTGGCAAATTCTGTCGTGTGTGTGTGTGTGTGTGTGTGTGTGTGTGTGTGTGTGTGTGTGTGTGTGTTCCTATTTTCTATCATCATTGCCTACCATCGATCTTACTGATTCTGCGATTTCTGAAAACTTTGACTAATAATAGGCATTAAACATGCTGTTGATAGAAACATAAACTTTAACCTAAAATCAGAGCTTTACAAACAATAAAGCTTTCACTTTTTACACTTTATTTTTAAAAATAAGTAAGTACTTCTTTATTCTATAATTACAACTATTTGAATAACATAAGCAGATAGAAAGAACTAAAAAAAAATATACCCCTGACAAGTACTCAGAGAAAGCCTGAGGTCTTTCTTTACTGTGTACATTACTGGTAGATGTAATATTTGCTTTCATCAAGGTTCTTGTGAAAGCTGAAAAATGAGTTTTTTTCTCACACTGTTCTATGTTTTAATCATGGTAAAGTAAAATAACTTTTCTTTTGTCATTCATGGAAACAAATTTTAAGTACATAAAAGGTGAACATTCAGACCAAATATATTTTTAAAATTTGTCTTTTTGTATTATTCTTCTGGCTTTTTAAAAATCCAATTTAAGAAAAATGAATAATTTCATTTCTGAGCCACTACTGTGCCAGTCCCTATTCAATGAAGCATGCATTTTGTATGTTTTATATATATATAAAGAATATTTTTAGTTTTCATTTGCCTTTGCTTTTTAAAAAATCTTACCTGGAAATAAATGTTTAATGAATGTTGGCTGAAACAGAAACACTATTGTGGTAATGATTATCCAGAAGTTAGGGAATAGTTTCACATTAAGATGAGGTTTTACAGGTCAGTGGTTTTAAGAGAATACCTTCCTATACACTATATTTTTCTCATCCATTTTATCCCAGGGATTCACTTCACAAATTCTTTCCTGAGTGCCAAATGTAGCTCAGTGGCAGACACTTGCCTACTCTGTGTGAGGACCTGGTTGGTCTCCAGCAGAAAAATTCCAAGCTAAGCTTTCTTTGCCATCTCTTGGTGAAGATTGTTCTGTGATGCCTAACTTTGAAAAATTAAGATTCAGATATTATACTGTCCCATGTGAACTCACTATTTGACGATCTATTATCTAACCGATGTTTTAAAGTTCAGATAACAGTACTCTCTTAAAGCTTGCCAAGAAATTCATGAGAAGGAACAGAGAAAAAATATATAACATCCGATATTTCCTGAAACCAACCCAAACATTTCTTGGACATATTTGTAGATAAGTTGTGCTTCTCTGCTTTCATTTGAACTGAATGGTCATTCATGTGTGAGGAAATAAATTTGAAAGCTAACTGAAAGCTTTGGCCAGCCGTTCCAAGTATCTCATGTATCATCTGGACTTTTAAATTTACTCTCTCACACATGGGTGGCTGGGCTCTCCAAATGAAGTTGGCAAGTGGTGATTCTTCTGTGTTTGTGTTAATCTCAACTCACTGGGAAGGCAGCTGTCTGTGCAGAGCTTCATGGTGCTTACCAAGCTTTGATTTCACTTATTCCTCACTCTTAAGTTCTTGTTTGATCCTTTCTTCTTAATAAGTAAAAGTCCCTGCTCACTAAGAAATGTCATGTATGAATGAATTACCCAAATCAGATCACAGATCAAGAAGAATTCTGGGCATGCAAACAAATAAAAGAATTCTTGAAATATTCAATTTGAAGAACTACCCTGTCTTCTGGCTACCACTAAGAACATACCACACCACACCACATGCACACCCATGCATGCACGTGCACACACACACACACACACACACACACACACACACACACACACCACATCCCACCATAAAATTAACACTTCGCTATTTAAGATAAATCAGCATTTTCTTGCTAGCCAAATGAGATTATAATTAAATATTGAAACTTATCCCAAACTAATTAACAAACATGCTTTCAAAACTACTCACAGAACAAGCATAATGTTCTTTTATGTAATTATATATTCATGTGTTGTGTTTAGTGCTTTAGACTGTCCCTCATTAATATTACCTCTATTTAAAAAAAAGAGAGTAGGCAGAATACACTATATTTCATCCCTCACATTGATTTGAGCTGATATATTTTGGTTTACTGAGACATTTTCACTTTCTATGGATAAGCAAATCTAGGTTAATAGTTGTGATATGCTAAGCATAAAGAAAATGTGTGTTTGAATCATAGCATTTCCCTTTGAAAACAAAGCTATAAAATATAGCAAAGTGTATAAAAATTCTAATTTCATTAAATCAAACCTTTAAATCAAGAAAATGGATATTTTCAATACCCAAATAGTTATTTTATGATTACTGGATGTTACAAAAACAGAATGTGATGACAATGGACTATCAATAATTATTATTATCCTGACTTTAAACCACCTCTTATTTATCACATTTATTCTTAATCAGGCTCTTTACCTTGATATTATAGAAATTGAAGACTGTATAAGACATTTTGTTCTTAACATAATATGTCTCTTTTTCCAGTAAGTTCATCAAAATGTAAAGTACACGAAGGCCAATTATAATGAACTTTTCTATGTAACACCTATAACAAAAACACAGCATTCCCAATATCTTCTTGCTGCATTTGTGACATTTTTTCATTTTTCTTGATTTTTTTCAAGGTGCTAGAGGCAACAATGTGAAAATAACATTTTATGGTTTCTAACACCAAAATAAAGTCAAAGGGAATTGGAATAGCTAAATTTCACAGTGGCATCAGGATTATTAGCCTTCATGCGACCACGGTGTGATTCTTGTATAGGGTGACTCTGGTGATGGGGTTTGAGTGGAGAGAAGACTGAAGCAAGGGCCTGTAGACACTGATCTTCCCCAGTTCCAAATTTCATTTCAAATACATTTTTTTTATTTCTGTTTTGAAAATGATCTCAAACTTCATGAAAAGTTATATGTACAGTACAATAAAGCACCTTTGTTTTTCAAAGACTTGGGACTGACTTGGTAAAGTTACCTTGCCTTTCTTTATACTTTTCCTTCAACACAGCAACTTATCCATCAGATTCAGGATACCAGCACAGATACATGATGCATGACACATGATTCTTTCTTTTTTTTTTTCTTCCATTTTTTTATTAGATATTTTCTTAATTTACATTTCAAATGCTATTCCGAAAGTCCCTCCCCTCTCCCTGCTCCCCTGTCCACCCACTCCCACTTCTTGGCCCTGGCATTCCCCATGTATTGGGGCATATAAAGATTGCAGTACCAAGGGGCCTCTCTTCCCAATGATGACCGACTAGGTATGCACTCACTGATAAATGGATATTAGCCCAGAAACTTAGAATATCCAAGATACAATTTGCAAAACACAAGAACATCAAGAAGGAAGACCAGCTCGTGGATACTTCATTCCTCCTGTGAAGAGGAAACAAAATACCCATGAAAGGAGTTACAGAGACAAAGTTTAGAGCTAAGATGAAAGGATGGACCATACAGAGACTACCCCACCATGGGGGATCCATCCCATAATCAGTCATTAAACTCAGACACTATGGCATAGGACAGCTAGTGCCTACTTAAGGGACCCTGATATAGCTGTCTCGTACAGAAGTGGACACATGATTCTTAATAGTTAATTCTTGAACCTTGTTCAAGTGCATGAGTTGTTATCAATAGTATCATTTATTTTAAAAAAATGAAATTTTAAATCTTGCTGTGAAGTTACTAAGCTGTTCTTGGAACTGTTCTTTACCTCAGTTTCTCTTTGATTTATAGGACATTACAATGCTGAAATATATAGGCAGTTTTGTGTAGAATGCTCTGAAGTTCATGTTTGTGTACTATCTCATAATAATATACTAAACTTACTCATTCTGGCAGATTCCATGTAGCAGTTATTATGTTTCTATTGTATCCTAGCCAGGTGCACAGTTTCAATTTGCCCATTGCTCTCCTTGATCATCTGATTGCACTGTTGTTTGCCAGGATTTTATTCTAAAACTAAATAATGAAAAAAAAAAGGAGAATAGAAAATGTGTAAATATTTTAATGGATATATACTTTCTGGGGAGGTATTAGAGAAACTATGTAAATACCCCAGTTTGTCTTAAGCTCTTTGCTCACTTATTTACATATCAGATTGAGTAAATGATTTCTCATTTTTTCCTAACACTTGACAATCTGCTCTTATCATTGTTTATTTAGAAGTGAAGATTGTCTTCAGTTTGGTCATGTGAGCTATATCAAGTTGAATTTTCTTTTGTCTTCTATCTTATTAACATATCCACGTAATATTTTTGGAAGGTCTCCCCACTTTTGGGCACAAGATGATTGCATATTTCAACTTTCAGTCTTTCTGTACCATAGTTTCAAGATAAGCCTTTATTTCTCATCTGAGGAGTCTTGAGTCTCATAGTAAGACATGGCATTTAAATACCAAGAAGCTTATTGCTTTTGAATGCCAGTGTTTACAGAGGGAAATAAAGAAAAATTAGCACCTGCAAATGCATACAGATGTAGGGAGCATGTTTCTTCTCTATATTACATAGTTCTTGAGTGGGACAGAACTTTATAACAAAAGACAGAATGGCAGGAGAAAACATGAACCACATAAATGCTGTTTGAAATTTAACATGAATATCTCATTTATACACTGGAGATGACCACACAATTTAGAAAACCTCAAACATGGCTTTGTGTTCAGGCTTAAACACCATTGTGCACATTGTAATCAGGAAAGAAGAATGTGGACAAACCCAGGCAAGAGAAAGTCACGAGAAAAAGCCAAGCAAACAAGGGCAAGGTGAGCTCTGCTGAGGCATGTCAATCAACCAGAGCCTCTAGCGATTTAGAGTCATTGTTCTCTTCCTGGCAAAGAGAGTGGGAAGACCTTACAAATGGAGGGTCCTACATAATGTTTGACTGTGGGGTCTCTTCATCTGTTTCCATCAGCTGGTGGGTGAAGCCTCTCAGAAGACAGTTATGCTAGGTTCCTGTCTGCAAGCATAACAGAGTATAATTAATCTTGTCAGGTGTTGGCTTTCTAGCATGGGATGAATCTCAAGTTGGGTCAGTCATTGGTTAGTCATTCTCTCAATCTCTGCTCCATTTTTATCCTTGCACATCTTGTTGTAGGCAAGACAAATTTTGGGTAGAGTTGTTTTTTGGGTTTTTTTTTGTTTGTTTGTTTTTGTTTTTGTGAATGGGTCGGTGTTCTTCTCTCTGTAGTGGATTCTAGACAGGGGAAAGATTGTAGTTAGAGGGGTTAAGGACTCTACAGAAGAAGGTCTACAAATTCAACTAACCTGCACTCATAAGGACTTAACTACCAACCAAAGAGCATTCTTGAGTCATACATAGGTCCCCTGTACATATGTAGTTAGTATGCAGCTTGATCTTCATGTGTGTTTTTTAACAATTGGAGTAGGGACTGTATCTGACTCTGTTGACTGCCTTTGGATCCCCTTTGCTTCATTGGACTGCCTTGTCTGGCCTCAGTGGAAAGCATGCACTTAGATACCTACTGAGACTTATACCCAGGCAGGTTGTGCTCATGGTGGTGGTGGGGGCTCTGTTCTTTGAGGAGAAGAGGGCAGGATGGGAAGAGAGGTATGGGAAGGTGAGACTGGGAGAATAGAAGGTAGTGCTGTGATCAGCATGTAAAGTATTCACATAATAAGCAAAGACACACACAGAAATGGAGGGTCTATTATGGCATTGGATATATGCTGCACAACTGCTTCTCAGTCTTCAGAGTTTCTGAAATTGCTGGTCCTCAGAATAATCTGCCTAAAGTAACCCTTATGGCACGCAGGCAGATTTAGGGTGGTAAGTCTTTGTTCCCTATTCCTATGCAAACTATTTATTTATTTAAGACCATACTACATCTATGGCTCTTTGACATTTGAAAAAGTAGTAGAGGCAAGAAGGTCATTCTTCCCTTTTTGCTTTAAACAGGATATAAGACTTCATTTAGAGGTACCCTGCTCCTCTCAGAAAAGAAGAATGTCTTAGCTTTGAAAACAAAGAGATAGGGAAATGAATTTGAACAGAGCTTGCTGAATCCCCCAAGTTTAATACCCTTTGACATTCAATCAAAGTTAGCTGTAACTGTCCATTCTTTATCAAATCAAAGCATGACCCTCTTTCTTTGTGTATTCATTCTGACAGCTTTTGTGTGACATAAAATATGCATGGATATGCTTTTCTCTTACTGATCTGTCTTTTGCTTTAGAAGCAGTCTGTCAGTCGTTTCTGTGAACATACACTCCCATTTCCACCCCGGATTCCAAGCCTCTGTTCTGAGATGCCATAGGTGGAACCATCACAGTCAGTACGGGCGCACTTAGCACCCGCTTGTGCCTCTTTGGTTTTGCCATGTGACCAAGTTATCTCTGACACTTCAGGTTGAGTCACACTACCAATCAGACACCCTCTTTACCAAGTTCTGACTTGATACTTGGTGCTGGGTGTCTTCCTTGGCAGCATCCTTCCTGGTCTCTTCTGCCACTCATAAAATAGCCTTAAAGCCACATTCTGAGTAGCTTTGCCACTCACACATTTGGCCTGAAAGCCAATGCCAAGTCATTCTTTCTCTCTCTTTCATCCCCTACTGCAGGTGTCATCTTTTACTCTTTTTGGCACAGTGTACTGGTTTTAAGCTTAAATTGTTTCTGCATAACAAGGAAGGGAGAAAAAAGATAAATTACTGTTCTTATTTTTTCTTCTACTTGCCTGGTATGTTTCTATTCTCTAAGTCGAAACCTCAGAATATTTGTAAGAAATTACATACTAGAACCTTCTATTGTGTAACTGCCAATGTGTGCTTCTAGCACAGATTGTAAGTCATGCGAATGCAGTATTGAACAATACATGCCCCACAGTATAAGGATGTCTCTCTTCCTACCCCCCTCTTCCCCTGTGCTCTGTGTGTGTGTGTGTGTGTGTGTGTGTATGTGTGCCCATGTATGTGTGTGCACATGTGTGCATACGCTCAAGCATGTTTATAATGCTTCTATGGGTGTTTTTGTATTTTGTGGGTGTGGGAGTACAAGCACCATGCTATAGGAATGCAGGTTGAAGTACAACTTGAGTGTCAGTTCTTGCCTTTTCCTTTGCTTGTTTCTCTAAGTGCCAGCCTAGATGACCCATAATTTCTAGGGAGTCTCTTGTCTCTGCCTCCCATCTTGGCACATTGGGTCATTGGGATTACAAGTGGGTACTACTAAGTTCCATCTCATTAAGATTCTGACGATCAAAACTCAGGTACGAGGCAAGTACTTTTCTGAGTCATCTCCGTTGTGCCAAATCTTAGTTTTCAATGTAAAAAAATTCAGCCTTCCTCTATGCCATGTCACATATAGGGAGGGACTGAGAAAGGGACAACAACTGGAATGTAAATAAATAAAACAATTATTAAAAACATATAAGTATCAAGTAATGATAAAGCTAACTCTCACATAGTAGATTTTTAAAATACATTTTAGGACAACTTTACTTGAAAACATTCATTTGCATCTTTATACTAGTGGTATGATATGCATCCATCTGACTGAATTTAGTAGCACCTACTTCTAATCCCAATGGTCCAAGGAGGCAAGATGGGAGGCAGAGACAAGAACATATTTTCTGTGATTTGATCAAAGCTTTCAATGTGTTTCAGATGTCTGTAATTTTAAATAAAATGCAGAGCAGGGTCAAACTTATTGATAGCAGAGCTGGCTGTAACCACAGTGACGTTTGCTTTTTAATGATTGTGGTTATCTTTCAATAATCATCTATGGTTCCTTTTGGGGTCCTCTATGTTTTCATAGTCATTGCCATCTAAAGTTTTGGAAAACATGTTTAGTATTATGAAGATAAATCAGAGCAGATTATCAGTTGAGAATGGTATTGTACTATTTAGCGAGTTGTGTCATCTCTCCATTTATTTGAATAATTAAACTTCTAAGACCAGTTCATTTCCAGAATATAACTGCTTGTGTTTTTATGATAAATGATTATCTGCATTATATAATTATAGATTCTGGTTGCTTTAGCAACAAAATGCCCGATTTAAATTTAGAATCTCATTTATTTTCCATCACTTTATTCTTTACTGCTAGGAGACAAGCTATTTTCTGTTAAATAAAAAAATAAAAAGAGATACTATCATAATGGGTGAATTTCCAGCATTTGGTCTTTGATTCAATTTAAGTAAAGGGGAGAAGGAACAGCCAGTTCTGTTGTAGAATAAAAGACTTTCCTACGTTTGTAGGCTCTGTACTGGGGTGGTGTATGCATCAGGACCTCCATTCCTGAGCTATGTAAGCCATTGGGATACTGACAATGTCACCATCTATGGAACTTATTTCAAGAAAATGGAACCTTTTATAGGTGGGGCACTAGCCTAGTAAGGAGCCTTTACTTATGATTACTTAAAGTAAGGAGGGGTTCACTTCCAAATTGTACATAGTCTCGTACAACATGAGTTCAGATGTCATTTGAGTTAATGCAATTACAGTGCAAAATGTCAAGAATTGAATTGAGTATATAACAACTGAAATTTATAACATTGGTGAAGATAAGGGTGATAAAATATATTTATGCTATAAGGACAATACAACCATAGATTTTAGAGTTGTTCTCTATAGTAGGCCTAAGGGCAGGGGCTCAATCTTTTATTAGATGTCTCTAAATTAGTATCTAATTCTAAACGTGTTGTAAAATTCTTAAACTTAATTATTTAAGGATAAAATACTACAGGGAGTTGAATTTTTAAAAAGAAAAAGAATGAAATAGGATGAAATCATTGGAACCCATGTAAAAATATTAACCCTGGTGTCTTATGCATGTAATCCTAGCATGTAATGGAGAAGTGGAGAGTCCTGGGGGCTCACTTATCAGTCAGTAAGAACCAACTAGGGAACTCAGGAATAATGATAATCCCTACATTAAGAAAGGTTGGTGATTGTTACCCAGCTGACACACACACACACACACACACACACACACACACACACACACACACGCACGCACACACGCACACACACACACACACAAACACTCACAAACACACTTTTAAAAGCAAATAGTGATTCAGAATATGCTCTATCTTAGTATTGATGATGCTGTCTTTATTCTTAGCTCTCTGCCTTGTTTTCAACTTCTAGATAAGATTCCTGCCACATTGCATTTAGCTTTTAATACTCTCAAGTTTAATACATTTGTGAAGAAAATAATAGTGTTTTCACGAAAGAATTGTTAGAAGATAAATAATGTGGAGGTCTGCATACTCTCTGGTGTGTAATCCTGACTGTGACCAAGAGCCTTGTTCTCTTGCTGCAAACTAGGTAGACTTAACTTCATCTTCATTCTCTAGCCTTTTCTATCTGGAAATTTTAGACATGGAAGGCCAGCTAGTTCATATTATCAGAGTTTTTGAGAAGAAAATCTGAAGGAGATGCTAGTAAGCATGTTTTTGCTTTTGAAACAGTTTTGAAATCTCAAATTGAAGAACATACAAATTATCAAAGAGCTCGTTGCAAGTTGGTCTTCTAATATCTAATTATGCATTTTCCAATAATCAAATTGAATAATAAAATGAGTCACTTGTTTTTATTACTGGAGGGGGACATAAAGGACTGTCTATAGGGAATAACAGAATTTGAAGGCAATGGCAATCTTGTAACAAAATTGTCTCGGTTTGGATACTGATTTCCAAATTTGAACAGGTTGTTCCCAGGAGTTTATAGAGAGTATTATGTGTTTCTTAGTAACAATATTTGATAAATTAAGCTATGTAATTCTCCTGATGAACATTTCCAAACATTAGATGAAACTTTTCAAAAGTCAAGTGGGGTAGTCTTCCCGGGAGAGCTGAACTTATGGTATATACTCATTCCATGAATTACTGAAGGTAATTTGGAGATTTTTCCATCTTTATGCTGCAAGCTAGGATGGATAGTAGAACACATAGAACAAAATTAATCAAGAGATGTAAATCAAAGTGCTTACAATTTAGCTTGAACATCTTACAGTCCTAGTTAAAGTTATTGTATTTAATTATAGACAAGGTAATGCATTTGCACTATGCAAGGGACATTCTCACTAGGAGGTATAATTTCCATTGAAGAAGCAAGAGTATAAGAAATGTGATCAAAATGAATCTGGCTTTAAGTTGCTATTCCATTGAGCCAGTGTGAAATTCTGTCTACCTTTTTTCCCACCCCTTTAGCCTCAAATTTTGAGAAATCTTAAGGGATTTAAGGCAGGTTACTCAGTCACCCTGGATTTAGGGACCCTAGTGTATAAGTTCCAGCCTCTCTAAGAAGGCTTCCGAACTTTGAGTAAGCCTGCCCTGTTAGATACTGCCCATTATCAATGCAGATTCACAGAGGGTTGGTAGAGATACTTCTAAACATCAAAGAACCTTCTCTCCCTAATCTGGGAACAACACTGTAACCCATCTCCTACTTCAGGTTCTTCTGAGATAATCTGGCAGAATCATGCTGATAAATCTAGAATGTCAGAAACAAGAGGATGGAGATTGTAACTGAAATTACTATACATTTCAAACCTAGTTAATTTCTTTAAATGAAAATGAAGAGAAACTATGGAAGGAAGTTAAAATTAATAATAACAAAATGTCCCCTACTGTTGCTTTTTATAATTACAGTTATTCAGAAGATCCTTTATAACAAATAATAGAAATAGGAAGTGGTGGTATTTTTATAACAAAGATATAGGTTAGATTCATTTTAAATAATTCAACTTCATTATACACAAACAAATTAAAATTTAGACACTACTATTATTAAAATAAGATTGCATATAGAGTGGAGATGTCAAACATTTATCTTCCTGTGACAGCTTTGGCTATGAACAGCTATACTACACTCATTTATTGTGGTTATAAAGCATAATTTTGATTTAAGTGCCATAATATGACAACTGATAATTATGACTTTCTCTGGCTTCTACCTCTGGGTCCTTATATTTTCAGAAAATTGGAGCATTTAATGCTTTAGATATAGAAGCTTAAAAAACCATTTTAGATCTTAGGTAATTTGACTATACTTATCGTTATCAGAGAGAATTTGTGATTTACTAAAAAGAACTTTTTCATATCCACTCATACTATAGATGTATGTATGACTTAGTTTTTAACTCTGTTCTTTTTAAGTCCATGGAAAAAAGGAAGAGCAGGAATCTTGAGTGTTGTCAGTTCAGTTTTCTCCCAACTTTGCTTATGTGATAAAGAAGGGACTTATATATAATTGTAACTATAATTTGCTTTATATTTTTTAAGCTTTCCTTTAAGATTCAGTACTATTTATTTTAAGGCATAGAGATAGTTCAGAGGATAAAGTACTTGCCACACAAACCAGAAAACTGAAGTTTAGATCCCAAGGACTTATGTAAAGAGCCGCATGCAGTAGCATCCATCTGTACTCCCAGAGTTTCAAGGGCAGGATGGGAAACAGAGTAAAGGGAATGCCTTTTTCTTGAAGCTCTTGCAAAAGCTAGCCTGGGGTATATAGTCTTAGAAACAATAAAAGAAACTTGCCTTAGAATAAATGGAAAAGTTAGAACTACCCTCTGAAAGTTGTCCTCTGATATCCACACATGCATATGTAAACACAGTCACCCTACCCTCACACACTGTATATATACACAAATGCATTTGTTCACACACACACACACACACACACACACACCCACACACCACCACCACCACCACCACCACCACCACCACCACCACCACTATCATCATCAGCATTATCAATCATCAATCATCACCTTGTTGTTGTTGTTGTAGCCATCGGGGTCTTCTGAATCAAATGTTTACACAAATTTCTCTTCCTTTCCCTTCCTTTGCCTTTAGATAGGATAGAACCTAGAACTCACTACCTGCCTCGACCTCCTGGTTTTATAAATTCATGTCTGAAACAAATTCATTTTACTGTACCTAATTTGCTACAATATGAAAGCTGGGCAGTGAAGAAGTTAATGCCAAAAATCCCAGGTGTTCAAATCTCTGCATGGGAATACTGGATGCAAGAAAGCAACTGTGAGCCTGTGTGTTATATACTCAGATTCTTTAGCACAGCTGTATAATGACAGCCATATTTGTGACAACCTTGGAATCATTTCAGCATTCTTACTTTAGGGGTTACTGAGAGGAACTGAGTTTGAACACAAAACTATTTAGTGCAAGCAATGAGGTTTCCCTGTACCCCCAAATACTTAGTTTATCTAAAACTCTTGTGTGATATCTGTTCCATGTTTTCCATTTAATAATCCATGCAAAGATGTTCCAATTATAGTGGAATTAAGGAAGCAATGTGCACTGGCTCACACGTAGATCTATGTTAAGCTCTTCGTTTTCTTAATCAGAATCAGACCTTTTATTTTAACCAGGTTGTTAAGTACCTTCATTTCAGTCTCATATGGCAATTAGGCATTGCAGAGTTTTGCTCACTCATGTCTTTTTGCAAAAGAAAAAAAAATGTTTATTGATTCAGTAGCACTGTACTTCCTTTTTGATCCATCCTTTTCTCCATCTTTGCCTGCTGAAATCTCACCCATTTTTCTAAAATTATTTTTAAATAGGTTTTTAATTGAAACAGAATTTCATCACTCCATATTTTCTCTCTTTAATCTCTCAGTTACCCAACATCTTCCACATCCTAATCCCTGCCTTATCTTGATAGCCCTGTTTTTATTTATTTTTATTATCATATGCCTGCTTATCTATCTATCTATCTATCTATCTATCTATCTATCTATCTATCTATCTATCTATCTATCTATCTATGTATCATCTATCTATCATTGATATATCATATATATTGTACCTACCTATCAATTATCTATCATTTATATCTCATCAATCTATTAAGCATCTATAGGCATATCTATACCTATCTGTCTCGTGTGTGCATGAGTATATAAATACAATCTTCTGAGTCTGATTTTGACACTTGTATATGGTTTCAGGGATAATCATTCTGCACTGAAAACCAATAAGCATACTTCGGCAAGGGAGAGGCTAGTTCACTCTCTCCTAGCAGTCATTAGCTGCCTGTAGTTCTTTGCCTAGGAATAGGACCTAATGAAATTTCCTCCTTCCATGTTAACATGCCCATTAGTGTTTACAGCATTCTAGGAATCTGTCTGCAGTCATTTCTGGGAGAAACTGTTCACAGCAAACTTCCTGGCATTCTGGCTCTTACAATCTCTCTTCCCTCTCCTTCTCCCTGATCTACTGATGTAAGAGCTGTGTTATAGATGTATCCATTGGGTCTTGGCTCCCTATAGTCGGTTAATCTCTGCATTGTGCCCATATTTCTCTGATGGTCACCATTTGCAGGAAAGAGAGGCTTCATTGATGAGAATGGTAGCTACACTTATCTGTGGCTAAGTGTCCCCTGGGTTTTGCCACCACCAGGCTCCTCATTAGAATTGCAGTTGGAGTTTGATTGTTGTTCCCTCTGAATCCCTACAGCACTTTGTCTTCATTTTTTAAAATGCTCATTTAATTTGGAATATTTTAAATATAAGTGATCTGTTCCTTATTAGATTCTAAGAGAATGCTGTAGGCAAAATAATCTTGTTTTTTTCATGTTTTGGAGCAGACCCTAATCTAGTTCCATGAATATAATACTTATTTGTTGAATATTATTATTTGTTCAGTGAATAGTAAAGGTTATACAGAACTAGCTCTTGATTTCATGGCCATTACCTCTCTAATTTTTGTTTTTCCAAATTAACATTTTTATTGGTTATTTGGAACTTTTATACAACACACCCTATCATACTTGCCTCCCATTCCTCCCAGATCCACCCTTCCACTCTTGTGAACCCCCCAAAATAAAAGAAGAAAAAAACACACCAAGTTGAATTTGTGTTGCTCATATATTCAATGGAACATGGATAAACTCCCAATGGATAAACTCCCCTTAAAGATAACTGAGTTCTTTCCTCTGTCTCTGTCAAGAAGACATCAACTGTGAAGAGCTACACTTCAGCATCTTTATCATGTTATAAGGACTCTATTTAATGGCTTCCAATCGAGATTGTTTCTTCTTGGGAGAATATTGGGTGTGGGGAGGCTGTCAAAGAAGCCTTGAATGCATCTCATTCTCAATTATGAGTCTGCAACCATCGGTAGATATCACTGCGGAAGAAGCGTCCTAGAACGTAAACAGCCAGCAGCAGTGCATGAATCATTAATTCCAAATGGTTTCCAGCAGCAGAATGGATCACAGACATCCACACAGCCTCCCACAATAGAAAAAAGCATGGATTTCAACGTGGTCTCCTTCAGAAGACCTGATTGTGGACATCTTTCAAATGTTTTCCCTTATTAAGAAAGAGGAATGAAACAGATGGTCAAGGGTGAGCAATGTTTGAGTATCAGTGTTCACCTAGGCTCCCTAACATCAAGACTTTTATATATTTATGCTACTCACTCATGCTTTTTCTTTAGTTTAATTATTAGCACTTCTTTCCATTGGGATGGATATTATTAACTTTTCATGGGTATCTTTTTTTTCTTTATTCAGAGTGTGCCCTTTACTACCCTTGCTCACTTGATAAGATTATTGTTCCTGCTTCAAATAAACTAGTGGTGATGGGGTAGAAACAGATTGGAATTAGAGCTTGAATTGGGTTTTATAGGTGACATCCCTGAGGCCCTAGTGATCGAGTAACTTAGTGAAGAGTATTCAAATGGAAGAACCATGACTTGAGTTTTATATCCTTGATAACTGGACAGAAAAAAAACATTAAAGACAAAAACAGTCTAAACCTCAAGAATTAGAAATGATTTCAACTTACAAATTTTGACTACATAACTGGCTGTTTACATTCCTGTGTTTTAGACAATTACTATGCTCAGCTATGACAGTGGAAAGTGATACAGGGAATCCATATGCTTGTTTTGCATCTTTAATGCCATCTGATATCTCAGCGATATGATATCCTAGGTATATATCACATTGTTGAAGTTTAGAGAGGCTTTTAGGTAAAATAATAATAATAATAATAATAATAATAATAATAATAATAATAGCATAATTTACATAAATTAACTTTTCAAGAATCTCAGAAGTTGTAGTTTTGGAGCAGGAGATGTGGTTTTATATGAAGACTTTGAATATTTAGTGTGTTTGTAGTCAACCTTTCAGTAATTTTATGTTTAATACTGAATTCTGGTACTGTTTTGGCATAGCTACCACAAGTCAAGATGAATGACTCTATTTTAGGGAGTATCTAGAGTAAATCTTCATGTAGATATGAGTAGATGGTCTATTTATGGATGTTATGATGGAAGGTTGGTGTACGACATGTTTCAGTAAAGTTTATAGACAAATTGCTATCAGCTAAAGCTGATAATCACCCTGATTTTCTTAGTGTTGATAGTAAGTCTACTTTAGAGCATTGAATTTACCATTACAAGTATACAAATTCCTTGTTCAACACTAAATCCATTGCTGAAAAAAGATGGCAAAGTGAGAAAAATTCTGTTAGCATATGTAGACTGGCTCACAGGTGAAAATAGGGAATTATTTATGTCTTGATAGGTTTTTCAACCTTGAAACTGAGGACAGGCATAAATTCAGGAATTGAAGCTCAAACATGCAACTTGTTTAAGAAAAAATATAAAAAACACAAGACATGAACTATACCATCCATAAAAGTATTCATGAAACATCCCTGCTTCTTCTGGATCATAAACTCCTTTAGGACAGAAATCTTACTTTTTTCTCAAGACACTAAGTACTTCCAGCATTAACTTTGAAAAATCTACTGAATTAACAAATGAACACATTTAATAATGTTTCTGCATCATAATACAGGTTTGAATGCAATCATAATACAGGTTTGAATTCAATTGACCATGAATTCCTTTCCTTCCTTCTATCCCTCCTTCCCTTCCTCTTTCCTTCCTCTTCTCCTCCTACTTCCTTTAATGTTTCCTTCCTATCCCATTCTATTTCATTACTCTTATTCAGGTAAACAATGTGATAATTATATACACATGCTAAATCCTAGAATCATGCTTCACATCAAATGAAGAAAAATCTAATCTAGTCTCATTTCCTTAAATCTTCATGGTGGAATATATGAAGTCTTGAGAATGCTTAGTTCTAATTGGCTACAACTAACAATTGTATCTCATCCTGTGAAGCATATGCCACAAATTCTACTACTTCTTAATAAGATGTAAGACATTTCTTATTGGGATAAATGGGACTTGATTAGCAATAGGCAAACGATTATAGAGGAAGATTGTCTCCAGTGCTACCCACTGTCCCAACAGCTTTTCTTCTCCTTCCTTGACTTGATGCAACCAGTGTTCTCTCTTGCAAATCAGCCTCAGGTGGTCTAAGCATTGGATACTGTTGGATACTCTATAGTTACTGCTACAGAAATACTCAAAAGTGGCGAGTCACTATAGCAGCTGTAGTGATAGAGAAACACGAATCATCTTATTAGTGTTTTTTTGTTTTTTGTTTTTGTTTTTTTTTTTGGTTTTTCGATTATTAGTGATTTTTAAATGTTAAAATGATATTTGCCCTCACACTTATCTTGCCTCTGAGTTCCTAAAGTAACTTTTCTTTACTATTCATTGATCCATATTGTTGCTTTGAAAATAATTGAACTTTTCCTGTTTGGTGTTTCCCCACCTTAGGTATAATTTAGCCAGAAATGGAATTGGAATTGGTTTGCTATCTAGTGAAGGAAATTAAATAATGTAGAAAATAAAGGATTTAGGAAATATATTGTACTTGTGTCTTTTTTTTTTAAGCAACAACAACAAAAAGATTCGCTTGAAGTTAGGCAAGCTACTCTTTGCAATGAAAATGTGATGGTACAAATCCCACAAATCACCATGAAATGAAAAGATCAATTGTAAAGATAAAGAAGGTGTCAACAAATGACTAAGAGAAAGGTATCTCCATGTCTCATCTCCCATCACCCACTGTGTGTGTGTGTGTGTGTGTGTGTGTGCGCGCGCGCGCGTGTGTGTGTTTGTGCACTTCTCCAGTGGTAGGAGTCATTTTAGAATAATGGTGGGTGAAGGATGGCTCTTCCATTTGGTTGCCTTAGAGCCCAGTCCATACAAAAAGAATAAAGTGGTAAGATTTTCAGGAGTAGGAGGATGTGCCTTTCGTTCTGTTTCGCTTACCGTTCAAGTAAGTTTTCAAGTAGTCTTCTCAATGCAAGGACTGCAGATGCCAGGTCAGCAGCTCAGCCTGTTGGCAACTGCACTGAGGGTGGGCTCAGTACAGGTGCAGTGTGAGGTGGCTGAAGAAATTGAAGAAAGCCAGGGTTGGCTTGGTGATGTGAAGATGCAGTCACTGGAATAGAGTACAATGATTTGTGTAGACTTTGGATTAAAAATCATGTCAGGGAAGCTTTTCAGCCACCTGCTTTTCCACTTAATAAAGAACTTGGTGCAAACTACAAAAAGCGTAACTAAGAGGAAATTAGATACTGGTTTGTTTGTTGGTTGGTTTGTTTCATGAAGTAACCATTGCTAGATAAGAAATCGAGCAGTTGTACAATTGTTTAAGATGTTGTCAGCAAGTTTCATTCTTTTTCTACTTAGACATTCTGAGTAGTGGGCTTTTCCCCTGTTAGGTTTGAGTTGATGCCTGCAGATCCCACATTAGCATTCAGAAAATGTAGATGGTAGAAATCTCAAATTTATTTTCCTTTTGAGGACTTATATTTCTATTCTGATAGGGCATCTCACTGTAGAGACTGTATCTACTGAACTGTCTAGGGTTGCCACCTGACAAGACAGCCCAGAGGGAAAATTAAGTTACATGTTTAGCTCTTCAGGTTCTGTAACAGAGAAGCCATTCGAGTGGACTGGGTACCACTCCTGCCACAAGTCTAAACATGGGTGTTTTTCATGGGCACAGTGCTTGGTGGGAAGTGGTAGGTCAGGTGTTTCTCCTCACCTTGTTGACATGGAAACACGATTTAAATATTTTGCTATCTTTCTATCCCATGATTAAATATCATATGGGAAGCTCAAAAATAGTCAAAAAACAAGGGTTAAAAGAATTAACTTTTTCCATCCTATTGTTGTAACCTTGACAGTGTATTAGTTTCAGGGCCTTTGGATGGTTAAGAAAAACTATTGCAAATAAAATTGTTCAAGTTACAGAGAGAAATACTTTCTTTTCTCTTTATTTGCCATTCTTTCTGTTTCATGTGTAGCAGTTTTCACTTTATATGGTTATTGCTGTGGGTTTGGTCCCCTGGGCCTAAATATTATAGATGGATTTCAGACAACATAGATTTAACCCTTAAAAACAAAGTCTGAATTCCAAAACTGATGGTGTCTTCAGATGCTCATTCTTGATTAGTACAAAAATGTCTCTTCCTATTGGTGTCTTTGAATGATGGGATTCGGAGACCCCTGAGATCTCTTTAATTGTAACACTTGTTCCCTTTATCATTAAGTCACTTTACACATTCTCCACATACAGTGATGCTTTCAACTTACAATTAGAATGCCAGTACATACAGAATACAAATAATCAGTAAACAGCATGGAAATACTGAATCCTAGCCAGTCCCATTACCTAGCTTTTACGATGACCACATTAAAATTCTGTCAATAAAAACAAGGCATCACCTGATCTTTCTTTAGCATGTGCATATGTAGATGTGTTTTTCCCCAAAGCCTAAAGTTTTATGTATATCAAATAAATGTTCTACCTATCCCTTCTTTCATTCATATTTAAACTTAAAATAACTTTTATATGTTTGACTTGAAATAACATTATTTGGCTATCTCTCTGCCTCATCTCCCTCCAGCCCCTCCAAGGTATCCTCCTCTGCCTCCTCACTCTCAAGTAGACAGCCTCCTTTTCTTTGATTTGTATATTTACATATATTTTCTCTTTTTTGTTTGTTTATTTTTGAGATTGCCATTTAATCTCAATATAAATTTTTGCCTTTCCTCCTCAACCCTCTCCTATAGACCCCTCCCAACTCTCTTTTAAATTTAGGGTTTCTTTACTTTATCAACTTTTTTAAAATTAGATATTTTCATAATTTACATTTCAAATGCTATCCCAAAAGTTCCCTATACCCTCCCCCCGCCCTGCTTTCCTACACACCCACTCCCACTTCTTGGCCCTGGCATTCCCCTGTACTGGGACATATAAAGTTTGCAATAACAAGGGGCTTCTCTTCCCGATGATAGCCGACTAGGCCATCTTCTGCAACATATGCAGCTAGAGACATGAGCTCTGGGGGTTCTGGTTAGTTCATATTGTTGTTCCTCTTAAAAGGTTGCAAACCCCTTCAGCTTCAGGGGTACTTTCTCTAGCTGCTCCACTGGGGGCCCTGTGTTCCATCCTACAGATGACTGTGAGCATCCAGTTCTATATTTGCCAGGCACTGGCATAGCCTCATACAAGACAATTATATCAGGGTCCCTTCAGCAAACTCTTGCTGTCATATGCAATAGTGTCTAGGTTTGGTGACTGATTATGGGATGGATTCCAGGATGGGAAGTCTCTGAATAGTCCATCCTTTCGTCTTACCTCCAAACTTTGTCTCTACAACTCCTTGGATATTTTGTTCTCTATTCTAAGGAGGAATGAAGTATCCACAATCTGGTCTTCCTTCTTCTTGATTTAATTGTGTTTTGAAAATTGTATTTTAGGTATTCTAAGATTCTGTGATAATATTCACTTATCAGTGAGTGCATATCTAGTGACTTCTTTTGTAATTGGGTTACCTAACTAAGGATGATATCCTCCAGATACATCTATTTGCCCAAGAATTTCATAAATTCATCGTTTTTAATAGCACAGTAGTACTCCATTGTGTAAATGTGCCACATGTTTTGTATCCATTCCTCTCTTGAGGGACATCTGGGTTCTTTCCAGTTTCTGGCTAGAAAGGAACATAGTAGTTCAAAGACTAATAATAATATAAGGCTGCAATGAACATAGTGGAGCATGTGTCCTTATTACAAGTTGGAACATCTTCCAGGTATATGCCCAGGAGAGGTATTGCTGGATCCTCCAGTAGTACTATGGACAATTTTCTGAGGAACCTCCAGAGTGGTTGTACGTACAAGCTTGTAATCCCACCAGCAATGGAGGAGTGTTCCTCTTTCTCTACATCCTCACCAGCATCTGCTGTCACCTGAATTTTTGATCTTAGCCATTCTGACTGGTATGAGGTAGAATCTTATGGTTGTTTTGATTTGCATTTCCCTGATGATTAAGGATGTTGAACTTTTTTTTTTTCAGGTGCTTCTCAGCCATTCAGTATTCCTCAGTTGAGAATTCCTTGTTTATCTCTGTACCCCATTTTTTAATGGGGTTATTGGATTTTTCTAGAGTCCAGCTTCTTGAGGTCTTTGTATATATTGGATATAAGTCCCCTATCTGATTTAGGATTGCTATAAATCTTTTCCCAATCTTTTGGTGGCCTTTTTGTCTTAGTGACAGTGTCTTTTGCCTTACAGAAGCTTTGCAATTTTATAAGGTCCCATTTGTCAATTCTTGATCTTACAGCACAAGCCATTGCTCTTCTGTTTAGGAATTTTTCCCCTGTGCCCATATCTTCGAGGCTTTTCTCCACTTTCTCCTCTATAAATTTCAGTGTCTATGGTTTTAAGTGGAGATCTTTGATCCAATTAGACTTGAGCTTTTTACAAGGAGATATTAATGGATCAATTTGCATTCTTCTACATGATAACTGCCAGTTTTGCCAGCACCATTTGTTGAAAATGCTGTCTTATTTCCACTGGATGGTTTTAGCTCCCTTGTTAAAAATCAAGTGACCACAGGTGTATGGATTCATTTCTGGGTCTTCATTTCTATTCCATTGGTCTACATGTCTGGCTCTTTACCAGTACCATGCAGTCTTTATCACAATTCCTCTGTAGTACAGCTTAATGTCAGGCATGATGATTCCCCCAGAGGTTCTTTTATTGTTGAGAATAGTTTTTGCTATCCTAGTTTTTTTATGATTCTAGATGAAATTGCAAATCGCCCTTTCTAACTCAGTGAAGAATTGAGTTGGAATTTTGATGGGGGTTGCATTGAATCTGTAGATTGCTTTTGGCAGGATAGCCATTTTGACTATATTAATCCTTCCAATCCATAAGCATGGGAGATCTTTCCATCTTCTGAGATCTTCTTCAATTTCTTTCTTCATAGACTTGAAGTTCTTGTCATACAGGTCTTTCACTTCCTTAGTTAGAGTCACACCAAGGTATTTTATAGTATTTGTGACTATTGTGAAGGGTGTTGTTTCCCTAATTTCTTTCTCAGCCCTCTTATCCTTTGTGTAGAGAAAGGCCATTGATTTATTTGAGTTAATTCTATATCCAGATACTGCACTGAAGCTGTTTATCAGGTTTAGGAGTTCTCTGGTAGAACTTTTGGGGTCACTTATATTACTATCATATCATCTGCAAACAGTGATATTTTGACTTCTTCCTTTCCAATTTGTAGCTCCTTGATCTCCTTTTGTTGTTGAATTTCTCTGGCTAGGACTTCAAGTACTATATTGAATAGGTAGGGAGAAAGTGGACAGCCTTGTCTAGTCCCTGGTTTTAGTGGGATTGCTTTGAGTTTCTCTCCATTTAGTTTGCTGTTGGCTATTGGTTTGCTGTATATTGCTTTTATTATGTTTGGGTATGGGCCTTGAATTCCTGATCTTTCCAAGACTTTTATCATGAAAGGGTGTTGGATTTTGTCAAATGCTTTTTCAGCATCTAAGGAGATGATCATGTGGCTTTTGTCTTTGGGTTTGTTTATATATTGGATTACATTGATGGATTTCCTTATATTAAACCATCCCTGCATTCCTGGGATGAAGCCTACCTGGTCGTGATAGATGATCCTTTTGATGTGTTCTTGGATTCAGTTTGCGAGAATTTTATTGAGTATTTTTGCATTGATATTCATAAGTGAAATTGGTCTGAAGTTTTCTTTCTTTGTTGAGTCTTTGTGTGGTTTAAGTATCAGAGTAACTGTGGCTTCATAGAATGAATTGGGTAGAGTACCTTTTTTTTCTATTTTGTGGAATAGTTTGAGGAAAGTTGGAATTAGGTCTTCGTGGAAGGTCTGATAGAACTTTGAACTAAACCCATCTGGTCCTCGGCTTTTTTTGGTTGGGAGACTATTGATGACTGGACTGTTTAGATTCTTAATCTGATGCTGGTTTAACTTTGGTACCTGGTATCTTTCTAGGAAGTTTTCCATTTCATCCAGGTTTTCTATTTTTTTTTTATTATAGGCTTTTTAGTAGGATCTGATGATGTTTTGTATTTCATCAAGTTCTGTTGTTATGTCTACTTTATCATTTCTGATTTTGTTAATTAGGATACTGTCCCTGTGTCTTCTAGTCTGGCTAAAGGTGTATCTATCGTGTTGATTTTCTCAAAGAACCAGATCCTGGTTTCCTGGATTCTTTGAATAGTTCTGTTTGTTTCCACTTGGTTGATTTCACCCCTGAGTTTGATTATTTCCTGCAGTCTACTCTTGTTGGGTGAATTTGCTTCCTTTAGTTCTAGAACTTCTAGGTGTTCTTTCAGGCTGCTGGTGTATGCTCTCTCTAGTTCCTTTTGCATGCACTCAGGGCTATGAGTTTTCCTCTTAGGACTCTATTGTGTCCTATAAGTTTGGGTATGTTGTGGCTTCATTTTCATTAAACTCTAGAAATTTCTTTATTTCATCCTTGATCAAGGAATCATTGAGTAGAGTGTTGTTCAGTTTCCACGTGAATGTTGGTTTTCTATTATTTATGTTGTTATTGAAGATCAGTCTTAGTCCATGGTGGTCAGGTGGGATGCATTGGATAATTTCAATATTTTTGTATCTGTGGAAGCCTATTTTTTGACCGAATATATGGTCAATTTTGGAGGAGGTACCATGTGGCGCTGAGAAGAAGGTATATCCTTTTATTTTAGGATAAAATGTTCTGTAGATACCTATTAAACCATTTGTTACATAACTTCTGTTAGTGTCCATGAGTCTCTGTTTAGTTTCTGTTTCTAAGATCTGTCCAATGGTGAAAGTGTGGTGTTGAAGTCTCCCAATATTATTGTGTGAAGTGCAATGTGTGCTTTGAGCTTTACTACAGTTTCTTTAATGAATGTGGCTGCCCTTGTATTTGGAGCATAGATATTCAGAATTGAGAGTTCATCTTTGCTGATTTTAACTTTGATGAGGATGAAGTTCCCCTTCTTCTCTTTTATGATATCTTTTTGTTAGGAGTCAATTTTATCTGATATTAGAATGTCTACTCCAGCTTCTTTCTTCAGACCATTTGTTTGGAAAATTGTTTTCCAGCCTTTCACTCTAAGATAATATCTGTTTTTTTGTTTTTTTTTTTTTCTTTTTCCTGAAGTGGATTCCCTGTAAGCAGCAAAATGTTGGGTCCTGTTTCTGTAGTCTTTTTATTGGGTAATTGAGTCCATTGATATTAAGAGAAATTAAAGAAAAGTAATGTTGCTTCCTGTTATTTTTGTTGTTAAACTTGGGATTCTGTTCTTGGGGCTGTCTTCTTTTAGGTTTGTTGAAAGATTACTTTCTTGCTTTTTCTAGGGTGTAGTTTCTGTCCTTGTGTTGGTGTTTTCCCTTTACCATACTTTGAAGGGCTGGATTTGTGGAAAGATATTGTGTAAATTTGGTTTTATCATGGAATACTTTGATTTCTCCATCTATGGTAATTGAGAGTTTTTGCTGGGTATAGTAGCCTGGGCTGGCATTTGTGTTCTGTATAACATCTGTCCAAGATCTTCTGACTTTCATAGTCTCTGGTGAGAAGTTTGGTGTAATTTTAATAGGCGTGCCTTTATATGTTACTTGACATTTTTCCCTTACTGCTTTTAATATTCTGTATTTAGTGCATTTGTTGTTCTGATTATTATGTGTCTGGAGGAATTTCTTTTCTGGTCCAGTCTATTTGGAGTTCTGTAGGCTTTTTGTATGTTCATGGGCATCTCTTTCTTTAGGTTTAGGAAGTTTTCTTCTATTATTTTGTTGAAGATATTTGTTGGCCCTTGAAGTTGAAAATCTTCATTCTCATCTATTTCTATTATCAGTAAGTGTGGTCTTCTCATTGTGTCCTGGATTTCTTGGATGTTTTGAGTTAGGATCTTTTTGCATTGTCCATTTTCTTTGATTGCTGTTCCCATGTTCTCTATTGAGTCTTCTGCACCTGAGATTCTCTCTTCCATCTCTTGTATTCTGTTGCTGATGCTCACATTTATGGTTCCTGATTTTTTTCCTAGGATTTCTACCTCCAAAGTTGTCTCACTTTGGGCTTTCTTTATTGTTTCTACTTCTGTTTTTAGGTCTTAGATGGTTTTGTTCAATTCCATCACCTGTTTGGTTATGTTTTCCTATAGTTCTTTAAGGGATTTTAGTGTTTCCTATTTAAGAACTTTTACCTCTTTATCTGTGTTCTCCTCTATTTCTTTAAGTGAGTTATTAAAGTC
Organism: Mus minutoides; assembly: GCA_902729485.2. Classification (NCBI taxonomy): domain Eukaryota; kingdom Metazoa; phylum Chordata; class Mammalia; order Rodentia; family Muridae; genus Mus; species Mus minutoides. The sequence goes on along the minus strand of LR750577.1, from coordinate 295,380 downwards.
CTTCTTCATGTCCTCTATTAGCACCATGAGATATGATTTAAAATCTTAGTCTTGCTTTTCAGGTGTGTTAGGGTATCCAGGACTGGCTGTGGTGGGAGTGCTAGGTTCTGATAATGATGAGTGGTCTTGGTTTCTGTTATTAAGATTCTTATGTTTGCCTTTCTCCATCTGGTAATCTTTAGAGTTAGTTGTTATAGTTGTCTCTGGTTGGAGCTTGTTATTTCTGTGATTCTGTTAGCCTGTGTCAGCAGTCCTGGGAGTCCAGCTCTCTCCTGAGTCTCAGTGGTCACAGTAGTCTCTGCAGGCAAGCTTTCCTCTTGCAGGGAAGGTGCACAAAGGTCTGGTGTTCAGACCTGCCTCTTGGCTAAAGATAAAGGCCCATTACAGGGCTTTTCCTAGAAGATGTGTTGCCTCTGCAGCCTGCATGCTCACCTGCACAGACTTGTCACTGAGGGACCCAGGACCCAAGTTGTTTCCCTCATGAGCTCCAGCAGACAAAACTCTCCTGGGCGGACACCTTTCCTCTTGCAGGGAATGTGCCCGGAAGTCTGGACCCCAATACTGGGTCTGTCCCAGAGGCTGGGTTGCTTCTGCCTGTCCCAGAAGCTCTGTCAGTTCTGCAGTCTGATCACTCACCCCTCACAGTCCACAAGCTGACCTATGCAGATTGGTCTCTGGGACCCAAGATGGTTCCTTCACCTGCTTCTGCAGGCAGAGCCTCCTGAGTGGACACCTCTCCTCAGGTGGGGAAGGTGCCTGGATGTCTGGAGCCAGAAATGGGGTCTGTCCCAGAATCTTTGTTGCTTCTGCCAGTTCCAGAAGCTGTGGCCCTTCTGTAGTCCACACTCTCACCTGCGCAGACTGGTCTCTGAGGGACCTGGGACCCAAGATGGCTCCCTCACGAGTTTTGGTAAGCAAAGCTCTCCCGGATGGACACCTCTCCTCTGGCAGGGAAGGTTCCCGGATGTCTAGAGCCTGAAACTGGGTCTGTCCCAGACGCTGTGTAGCTTCTGCGGTCTGCTCACTCACCCTTTGCAGTCTGAGAGCTGACCTGTGCAGTCTGATCTCTGAGGGATGCGGGACCCAAGATGGCTCCTTCACCTGCTTCTGCAGGCAGAACCCTCCCAGGTGGACACCTCTCCTCAGGCGGGGAAGGTGCCTGGATGTCTGGAGCCCGAAATGGGGTCTGTCCCAGAAGCTGTGTTGCTTCTGCCAATCCCAGAATCTGTATTGCTTCTGCAGTCTGCACTCTCACCTGCACAGACTGGTCTCTGAGGGACCTGGGACCCAAGATTATCAACTGTTATTGCATGCATGTATATATTTTATATACAAAGTTAGGCCCAAATACAGACAATTGAGGCCATATAATGTTATTTGTGTAATAAATATGGGGTATGTGTAAAGGGATGACTTTTGGTACTACAAGCCGATTTGTGTGTCTTTTCTCTGGGGAGAGCTACCTGGCTGCTTCCCAGTTTTTCTTGGTTACCTAGTTCTTTATGAGTTGTTGAGGCCTGATGAGTTTTTTCCTTTGTACAGCATGGTGTATTGTCCATATGTTCACATTGTTCAGATGATGTTTGGGCAGTCATGCTGGTGAGACTTTATAGCTATAGCTTCTGATGTTTCCAGGAGACATAATCTCACAACAATGTTTCTGAAGCTCTGGATCTTAGAACCTTCTCTTCTAGAAGTCCAAAAGATGGATCCACTAGATTTTGTCACTATACAATATGCATTTTGATTTTTTGTAGGTCTCTGTTAGTGACCCAGAATAATTTATGATAATAATCTTTAAGCATTTGTCCTTATACCCACAGGTATGTATAGACTTCTCTCATCAAGGAAACTTCTCTTTGCAACAGATATACAGCCTTTGCAATAACAACTTGTATTTTTAGTTGGGTATATTGTCCCTGATATGAAAGTCTACATATCTTTTCCTTTTTCTGTAACCAGGGCTCAGGAGTGAGGCCAGGTTTTACCACTGGGTTGTAAGTGGGATTTTATATGGAAAGTTTGGAAAGTCTACTTAGAGAAAAGAGGCAGGCATTTAATGCCTAAAATAATGATGTGTTACTTGGAGTTATGGATCTATCATGAACCTAGAGAATTTAAGCTTTTGCCTATGGAGTGTGGGAGAAAGGACATTTGGGGATTGGGAGAGAGTCACTGACTACTATTATGGAGTTACCCTAAGTACTGTTTTGTACTTATAAAGGGTGTTGTTATTTAGGTCCAGCTGAGAATCTGTTCTACTAATCAAGCTGACAGATGTTGTTAAGTACTACAGAAATAATAGGATGTTCAGCATCTAAACTCGGAAGCCAGAGAATTCTTATCTGAGGCGGGATCAGCTGGTATTACCACATCTGACACTGATAGTGACAAGTGTTACCTAATGACAGCTTAAGACAGGATGCTACAGCACAGCAGAGAGAGGGAGATACTTAACATGTGGATCTCTAGGCACAAAAATAAAATCTTAGGAAATCAGCCTTTATGTCTCTCAGAAAGAAAGGTAATACTCCTGCTCTGTCATTAATCCTAGAGTTGAACTGTATATTAAGGATTCCTTGAGATGTGGTTACTTTATTTTCAGAAATATTTTTCAGAGCTATCACCATAAATTCTGAAGTAACATATAATTTGGCAAAGATTGAATTCATGTCCTTCTTATTAAGATCTCTATAACTGAAATACCTATGCTGCATAAAATCTTTGATGGTCTAGAATTGTTTTTATTTTTCAATACTTTGAACCTTTCTACCTTTATTAAAAAAAAAAGAGGCACTGAGAGTTTCTAGAAAAGAGGAAAAATTATTAACATTTCAAAACATGATATTTAAATTCAATTGACATATGGCAAAATATTACTTTTTCTTTAATTGAATTCACACATCTTTCAGTGGCTCACTTGAAACTTTTTGCCTCTTTAAAGCTGTAAGGATTATTTTTTTATATTTGCACACAAAAGGCAGTTATTAAATGCATATTTAATGACAAAAGAAAAAGTTGCAGGTGCAAATGCACTAATTAGTTTTTTCATATTTGATTATACTTCTTAAGAATAGTTCAATACTATATAATTTTTAAAAAATTACTATTTAAAAATGTTTAAAATCTCACTTCTTGGCACATTTATATGGTTGTAGCAATTATAATTGCAGAAATGCTTCTTACTAAAAGCAATATAATATGCTATCACTAATGTTCCAGAAAATTATGTTTTGTTTTTAATCTTTCAGAGAATATATATGTGTGTGCACTCATGTTTTTATGCAACTTAGATGTCTTATTCTTTTTCCACCAATGCATAGATATTTCCAATTCTGTCTAACCAAACCAAATTGTCTTGCTTGAGGTTCATTAAATAAGACTTACAAAATAAGCATTTAATTAATTCAGTTTTGAACACTAAAACCTTCCTGCAGAATCTCAGACACTTAGGACTAGGCTAACATTTCACATAATATAAACTAGATTCATACCTACTTTTGCAAAAGTCTTACTTTTCTGTAAAGTCAACATAAGAAGTTATTCTGTTTTGCACAGTACTGTACATAGTACCAGAGCACAGACTATATTGCCATTCATTGAGTACCCAATGAATATTAGTTATACCAGTAATGAGTTTATCAGATAGTTTTGACTAAAAAGAAGAGAAACCCAATTCAAACTAAAGGCAAAGTGAGATTAATCCAAGAATATAGAGGAGTAAGTAAAGATTTCAAGTAGGCCCCAGAGCTTATAACAGAAATAGCCAGCACTGACTGCCGGTGTGCATGCAGTCTAAATTAGCTTAGAGCTGGACTCCTTTACTTACTTTCCTTATTGGTATGGCCAAATATCTGAAAAAAAAATCTTTAAAAATTTAAGCATTTATTTTGGGTCATGTTTGGAAGGTTGAGTCCAAACACAGAACACTGAGCATCAGAAAGCAGCTCACATCTTGTCTGCAGTTGGAAGGCAGAATGCAAACAAGTCCTGTTTCTGCTGTCACACTCCCTTCTTGCAGGCCCTGCCTCCTAAAGGGTCCCCAGTCTTCAAACCAGCACTGATACCTGAGGACCAGTGTTCAAAGCCATGAACTTATTGGGTATGTTTTGCATTCAAACTATATAGTATAGCTCAATATTAATTGGTTTGACCTATAGGAGAAATTTTTTTGTCACTGTTGAATGTTTGTTTCTTCTTTATCCTCTTTTCTTAGTTCCCTACTTCCCTTTCCCTGAAAGGTGGTGCATTCCATTGGCTCCTGGACAGTTTGGAGCTTAGATTACTAAACAAAACAAGCAAAACAAAGCAAAAACAAAAACAAAAACAAAAGAACCCAAACTACCATTGAATAGTGATTTATAGCTACCTTCCTTTTTATCAAGGAGGGGAAAACATAGTAGCTTACAAATATGTTGGGGTATCTCTTACCAAACAAGTAAAAAACTTGCATAATAAAAACGTTAATACACTGAATAAAGAAATTGAAGAAGATATCAGAAGATGAAACAATCTCTCACATTCATGAATATGTGGTATTAATATGAATGAAAATGGCTGTTTTTCACCAAGGGAATAGTGTCTTCTGGACTGAATAGGACTGATGCACATATGAACTGTGGCACTGTTCTCTGGGCATGCACATGTCCAAGACAGATTGGATCCTGGTGCTTAGATTTGAACATGACATCTTATCCCTAATCAAGAAGCTATTTTCAATGGACAACTGCTTACAAAGAAACAGGACATTTCTCCATTGGAGTCTCACTGGGTATACAAACCACACTTAAGGGCAGACCCTATGTCCAGTGGTAGATGGCCAACAAAAAATTATCTAAGTGGTATTTTTGGAGATTTTTTTTCCTGTCTCAATTGCTTTGTTTGGATTTTTTAAACCTCACTAATCTTTTGCTTGTATGTTATGATTTTCAATGTTACATTTTAATGAATTTATATGTGTGCGCATCTATGCCTGTGTGTTTAACTGTGTGTGTATGAGTTTCTTGTGACTTCTTTGTTTTTTTTTTGTTTGTTTGTTTATATTTTCCATTTGTTTTCTAGAAAGAGAGTATGGAAAGAAAAGACATGGGTCTGAAGGGTGGAGAGGTGAGGGAAGGCACATCTTGATCATGAAACATTGTGTAAAAAAATATTTTCAATTTAAAAATCAGCATATGGGCTTTTATCATTAAAAGTCCTCATGCTAAAATATGTTTCTTGTCATCATTTCCATTAGACACTCCTCTGCTAATGTTGTTAGTAGATGAAGCAGCCCTTTAGTTCCCTTAAACAGTTGTCACAGGCCCAGAACATTCTTTCTGAACAAGTCTGAAGTGATGTTAGGGAGGCAGCTTGCTCTGATGGACAAGTGGCTCTCAAAACAAAGTGCCTCTCAATTTTTCTTCTGTGCCCTTTTATGCCCTGATTTATTTCTGTCTCTTTTTTTCTTTCTTTCTTTCTTTCTTTCTTTCTTTCTTTCTTTCTTTCTTTCTTTCTTTCCATTCTTCCCTTTCTTCCCTCTTTCTTTCTTTCTTTCTTTCTTTCTTTCTTTCTTTCTTTCTTTCTTTCTTTCTTTCTTTCTTTCTTTCCGTTCTTCCCTTTCTTCTTTCTTTCTTTCTTTCTTTCTTTCTTTCTTTCTTTCTTTCTTTCTTTCTTTCTTTCCGTTCTTCCCTTTCTTCTTTCTTTCTTTCTTTCTTTCTTTCTTTCTTTCTTTCTTTCTTTCCGTTCTTCCCTTTCTTCTTTCTTTCTTTCTTTCTTTCTTTCTTTCTTTCTTTCTTTCTTTCTTTCCGTTCTTCCTTTTCTTTCCTCTTTCTTTCTTTCTTTCTTTCTTTCTTTCTTTCTTTCTTTCTTTCTCTCTTTTCTGGAAATCATGATACTGTTGCTTCAGTAAGATAAAGTTAGACGGAACTAGAAGGAATTTTCTAGATTATGTGATCTAAACTTGTTATTTAATTGATGAGAAAAGGAGCCTGGAATTTTCTGAGTTGCTGTAGCTAAAACCCTGGTGTTCTGCAGCTCACTGATAGTGAGTACAAATCTCCCATAAGGTAACTAGAATGAATGCTTCAGGTGAGCAACTGTACCTGAAAAAAATGGTCTTTTGATATTATTGTTTGAATCTACTCTATCCCTCACAAACTCATATTTGAATGCTTAATTTTCAACCAAGGGCTAATATTGAAGGCTGTGAAGATGTCAGGAGATGGCACTCAGCTGGTAGAAGTAGGTCACTGTGGGAGTGCTTGTGAAATGTAAGCCCCCTTTATGGTTCTCTCAGAATTAAGACAATGAGATGGGCACAGTGGAGCACATAAACAAGAGGACATGGGACCTGCTAGTCAAGGTACCCACAAAACTGAAAGCTGTTAGGTGGAAATTGTTAAAACCATTTCTTACCCCTGTAGACAAATAGAACATGAGGATGATTTTTCTGTCTGTTTAGAAATCTTGAAAAGTCTCACCATTTGAAATGCCAAAGTAGGAATTAATACTTCATTGTGATTAGTATTTCCCATCTCTGGCATATATATGCATTTTACTTATTACAAGAACCAGAAGGCATATAAATGGCAGGTCTACAGGACTCTTCAACACATGGTCTATGTCATTGTTACCACCCAAAAGGCATTTGCCCATCCCTCCTATGATACTGGGGCCATGTGAATGAGAAAAGAAGTTTTTATTGCTTGCAACTAAGGGGATATCTAATGAAATGAAAGTTTGAGTTCTATCTATAAGAGGAGAAAAACAGCAACCATTGTGTTGTGCAGAACTCACAGCATTCTTCCATCCTGGGCTACCCTGCTATAATAGTTGGGTGAGAGGTAATCTCAGTTTTCAAAGGAAACAGCATGTGTCTAAAGACCATCTTGGAGTAGCACTAGTGATATCCTGGGAGATAATCTGGATGTGAAAGATAAGCAATCATAGAAGACATGGATACAATAGAGGTAAGAGGATAAGGTCATTGTATAATCCTGATACTGAACACTCTGGGATGAGGCTGTGGAGGGTTCACACTGCCCATAGAAGTTAGATTATGCACAGGAGGCACCCACACCCAACTATTATAGCAGGGTAGCCCAAGAGAATGGAAGAATTATTTGATTTCTGTACAACACACTGGTTGCTGTTTTCTTACTCCTATAGATAGAACTCATTCTTTCATCTCATTAGTTGCATCCAAAAGAACTTACAAAGAGTTGAGTTGTTTTCTTTTGCCATTTACATGACCACAATATCATAGGAGGAATGGGCAAATGTCTTTTGGGTGGTAACAAATTCTAATACTATGTTACAATTGGACATGTTTTGCTCAAGGAAAGGGAAATGTAATTCATTCAAACCTTCTATACCTTAAGGAACCAGAATAATCTATGTTTCTAATACTTCATTGGGGACTAAGCAGAGTCTCCTATTACAAGACCCACCTATAAAGAAGCCTCATTTTCTCTCTCTAAACTGCTGTGTATGGTAAGGGATGGTTCCCCTTCTTATGAATAACATGGTCTCCATAGCCCAATAAATGTGCAAGTCTCTTTCTCCCTGTGAGATTTGAGATAAATAAAGGAGTAACTTGACAAATTTTTAGATGATCATGACAAGTACAGAGATGCTTTCTGATATCTGACTCAGACCTTTGAATTGACTTGCAAGGGTATTATAATTATGGTTTAGATCATCAGCTGGAAGAGACAAGATAGCTTACAAATCTTTCAAAGGTGTGCAGATAACATATATCATGAACCAGAGAACATACCTGGATGGGTTAAATTTTCTTCTGAGGACCACGACTGGGATAATAACCATGATGGGGATAACTAAAAAGAGATAAATTTCTTTGCAAATGTAAGACAAGGACTAAGAAATAGCCTTGCCAAACTGTGCAGTCATGTCAAACTCACTACTATATGTCAACAGACATCAGAGAATTCTAGCACTTAAATAAAAAAAGATTAGAGACTTACATTATACAACACACACACACACACACACACACACACACCTCTAAAAGAAAACAAAACAAAACATTAAATCAGTGAGGAGGGATAGTTAATCTTGAAAGATAAACTTATCACTCAGTTACCTCTGAACTTTTGTGTGTGTGTGTGGGGGGAGCAACAGGTTTATTTTGTCTATACTTCCATACCACTGTTTATCACCCAAGATGGCAGGACAAGAACTCATCAGGGTACGACTCTGCAGCAGGATCTGACTCAGAGGCCCTGAACAATTGCTATTTAATGGCTTGCTCTTTGCTTGTTCAACTGGATTTTTTTCATTTTTATTAGATATTTTCTTTATTTACATTTGAAATGCTATCCCGAAAATTCCCTATACCACCACCACCCCTGCCCCGTCCTGCTCCCCTACCCACCCACTCCCACTTCTTGGCCCTGGTGTTCTCCTGTACTGGGGCATATAAAGTTTGCAAGACCAAGGGGCCTCTCTTCCCAATGATGGCAGACTAGGCCATTTTCTGCTACATATGCAGCTAGAGACACGAGCTCTGGGGGTACTGGTTAGTTCATGTTGTAGTTCCACCTATAAGGTTGCAGACCCCTTGAGCTTCTTGGGTACTTTCTCTAAAGAACTCTGAAAACTAGCCTTGGGTCTGGTGGCTTACCCTGAAAACCTTAGTATGACTGTCTTTGGCTTTAGAATGAGGACTATAAAAAGGGTCTAAACTTGCGAAAGCAGGTCTTTATCAAGGAGGTGTGGAAACCCTAGCTGTGGGCTTCTGTATAGAGCCAAAAGAGTTTCCCTCTGTGGCCATAGGCAACTATCACATTAGTTTGAAGCCTGATAATTAAAATAAAATTACTGACATAAAACAAAACAAAACAAAACAAACAAACAAACAAACAAAAAAACGACAGCCACAGAATCCATGCCCTCCATGCACCTGATAAAAGTATTGGCAGAGACGCTTTCATGAGAACAAAATGAATTCAAGACAAGCCCAGTTGTTAAAGATGACCCTCCCTTGAGGAAGCCTCCAGCCTCTTATAGCACCATAAACTTCTGTTGCTATTAATGATACAAAGACACAGGTGATTCTCTTCGTTTCAGGTATAGCCATTGCATTTCAATAGGATACTGTGACATCTCTACCATTTTTTTATTAGATATTTTCTTTATTTACATTTCAAGTGTTATACCCTTTCCTAGATTTCCCCTCCAAAAACAGTCTCTCATTATTCCCTCCCTACTCCCCCTGCTCACCAACCAACCCCCGTTTGCTTCCTGACCCTGGCATTCCCCTACACTGGGGCATAGAACCTCCACAGGCAAATGAATGGACCTGGAGGATATAATCCTGAGTGAGGTAACCCAATCACAAAAGAACACATGATATGCACTCACTGATAAGTGGATATTAGCCCAGAATCTCAGAATACCCAAGATACAATTCACAAAGCACATGAAACTCGAGAAGAAAGTAGACCAAAGTGTGGATACTTCGTTCCTTCTTAGAAGAAGGAACAAAATACCCATGGAAGGAGTTACAGAGACAAATTATAGAGCAGGGACTGAAGGAAAGACCATCCAGAGACTACCCCACCTTGGGATCCATCCCATATACAACCACCCAAACCAGATCCTATTGTGGATGTCAACAAGAGCTTGCTGACAGGAGCCTGATGTAGCTGTCTCCTGAGAGGCTCTGCCAGTGCCTGACAGATAACAGAAGTGGATGGCCACAGCCATCTAATAGACTGAGCACAGGGCCCTCAATGAAGGAGCTAGAGAAAGGACTTGTCTTCCTTTGTGATTTCTTTATTGTTTCTACTTTGGATTTTAAATCCTGGTTGGTTTTGTTCAATTCCTTCACCTGTTTGTTTGTATTTTCCTGCATTTATTCTAGGGATTTTTTGTGTTTCCTCTTTAAGTGTTTCTAGCCGTTTACCTCCGTTCTTCTGTATTTCAAGGGAGTTATTTATGTCCTTCTTAAAGTCCGACATCATCATCATGAGAAGGGGCTTTAGATCCATATCTTGCTTTTCTGGTGTGATGGTGAATCCAGGACTTTCTATGGTGGGAGAAATGTTTTCTGATGATGCCAAGTAACCTTGGTTTCTGTTGCTTCTCTTCTTATGCTTGCCTCCCACCATCTGATAATCTCAAGTCCTCTCTGTCCTTGCTATATCTAATTGGAACCTGTCCTTCTTGTAATCCTGGTTGAGTTAGAATTCCTCTGATTCCAGCTTTCTCTGTGATCCTGTGATCCTGTGATCCTGAGATTCTGGCTGTGTCAGAGTTCCTGGGAGTCAAATTGCCTCTGAGACCCTGAGATCCTATTGTGACTAAGCTCCTGCTCTCCTGGGATCCCGGGATCCTAAGATGCTTATCGTGCTATAGTGCCTGGGAGTGGAGCCTCCTCTGGTGGCTGTCATGCCCAAGGTAGACTGGCACAGACCAGAAGGAACCATAGCCACTGGTCTGGTGGTGTTCTTGTGTCTCTGGATCCTGCTAGTTCCAGTTACTCCCTGTGGTGTTGGAACAGATGTTGTGTTCTACTCACTTGTGATCCTAAGATCCTGGGCATGCTAGAGCTCCTGGGAGTGGAGAATACTCTGGGGACCATGGGACTGTCTGTGAGTTTGTCCATCTCTACCATTCTTACTTCCATGTGGGAAATTTTGTTTTTCAAATCTCTTGTCAGGTAGTAGGGGTTGAAGGAAAGCTGAAGATACAATGTTTCATGCCCTTCCACAATTTTGCATTTGGGGGACTTGGACTTTAAGCACTTCTCTCTGGTAATGGTGCAGTGTTCTATTCTGTGGCAGGGTATTCTGATCAAGACCAAGACACATTTGATCTTTGCAGATACTAAAGAGGCATACATTATATTTTAGGCGTTTTTTTTTTTTTTTTTTCAGTTTATGTTCTCTCCTTTCTGAATTGAGGTGGGCTGTCTTGCCAAAGAAATTCTGGTGGTAACTTCCACTTATAGGGCAGGCTATGGTCTTGTATCTGAGGGATTTGTTCTCTCCTGGGGGTGTTTTGTTTTCATAATATGTATATGATTTCTTGTTTTGTTCCATCTTATGGGACATGGCAATGGAGATGACTCAATTTTTTGGCTCACTGAAGTTACCAGGTTTCAAGGATGAATGCCCAATTATTATAGCACACTGTTGTCCTTCTGAATCTTGTTCATATCATGGTAAAATGAGCCTTGTCTATTAAACAGATCTAAACAATCATTTGTTGGTCAGTCAGTAGCATTCTATGACTTTCTTAGGTCTGAGTGATTACTGCTGTCTGTGGAGCCTAGAATACACTCTCCTTTTGCTTAGTGGAGCCAGTTGAAAACACATGCTGACTGCTTGCTCTTACCTGTGCTTTAGTATGAACTCTTCCTGGAAACATAAGAACTGACACTACTGCTATGGTTGGAGGCAACCGGGTGGGAGATATATTTTCTAAACAGTTCTGGCCTGCTTGCTCTAATTCCTGCTTGACTATGATGTGAGAAGTCTCTCTTCCATGCCCTTTCATCACATGCTTCTGTAGCCCTGGGCACTGACTTTTCTGTTATGACATGTTGAAATCCTTCTGAACCTATTAGGCTAAATAAGTCTTTTCTTTAATAAACTATGTCTGTCAAGTATTTGGTCACAGAGAAAGAAAGTAATACATCAGGAATTTCTGAAACTTTAAATTATTTTTCTTTTGTTCAGGGGGATGCATATGGATAAGGAACATGTTAAAAATATTGTATTAAAATGTGTTAAATTTCTCAAAGTTATATGTTACTCAGTAGATATATAGATTACAAGGCAAATGTGTTGCTTACACTGTCCAGGAAGACTGGAAAAGCTCCTTCTCATTGTAGTCTTCTACCTCTGCTTTTTAGTAGCGAGTACTTTGACCACATCTTAGTCTGTCAGTTTATAGCACCTTTGTTGTTTCCTATGACTGTCAATAATATTGCTTTCAATCTCCTAATTGGAAATCTCAAGACTTTTGGTATCTCTCCTTCATCCAAGTTTAATCAACCAACATGCTCTTATTTCCACAGCTGTCCCTGAGGTCTATCTTCTGTTAACAATCTTACTAGACTCACTAACATGAAAGGGACTGTAATTTAAGGTACCATTTTATTTCAGCATTTATTGAGACCCTGAAAATCAGTGGCCACTGTGCTGAGTGCTGAGAGGCATGAATTAGCCACAATTCTTGATATGCAGAAGAAAGGTGAAGGACAGACTCCTAAACAGAAATTGAGTTTGTAATGGTTAGAGATGGGTGGCAGAGCAAGGTCACATGAAGATCCTGGCTCACAGGTAGGTGGCATTTTCCTTTTGAAAGGTAATTAGCCTGGTTCCATTTGGTTTCAACATGAAGAGAATGATGCTATGTGAGCGTGTTACATCCCTCTTTATCAAGCATTGAGCTGTGCCTGCAGTGGATGGCAGCAAGCCTAGTTTTCCATTGTTTATAACAACAAATGATTTTAAATGAATAAAAAAAATCCAAGTTCTATTGTACAATGATAATAATAAGAGGAATAAACAACAAGCAAAATTATCATTAAGTTTGCTGTTCTTGCCCATCTGAAACTGTGGCCATATTTTAGCATTTTATTGCTTAATTTAGAAATAGGTAATGTCAGCTGCCAAAAACAATTGAGGAGGTCAAGTGTAAGGGGACCAAACAACATATGGGCTGTGGCTATGCATCTTGCAGATGACCCCCATTGTTGTGTTTTCACTGCCTGACAATTAAATGTCCCAGACAAGTTACAGAAGTGAATGTCTTACTTACACTTATTATATATTTGTTAGCTGAAGGAAATTTAGAACATTATCCCCATATAAAATTCTAATAACAAATATATTATTTCCATAGAGAAAATTATTTAATACCAATAGTGACTATTTAAATAAACCATTATATCTCTAGCATTATAAAAATCTTCCTGATTTACAACATTCATCTCACACTCATGGGAAAATTAATTTTTAAGCCATAGTTGCTTTCCCATTTGAACTTATGGTTTTTAGACATTATTCACTTTTTTTGTGTACTTGTCCTTTGTAATGTCCTATCTATGATTTGATTGCTTAATCCCAAGTTCCTCTTGCTGGTAATCATATATCCAGGCTTTAAATGTCATCTATTTGACATAATACATAAATTTATATTTCTGGTTCTAACTTTATTACCAAACTCCAGAATTATAGCTCCAACTCTATTCTAGACTTTTCCAGTGGAACCCATAGCTTCTTTCATCCAGGTCCATTTTCTTCCATATCAGCTCTCCTAGTGGGCCAGGCCAGCTGAGGTATGCTATGAATTCCCCTTTGTTTACCGTTTATAAGTGCTACCAGCATTAAAAAAAAAATAGATTCATTGCAACCACAGTTTTTCTTCCCTCCACATCTCCCAGATCTTACTTTATTCTTCTTCTCATCCAGAACCACTCATTTTACCTTTGGTCTTCAAAATAGAGCAGGCCTCCAGGAGACAACAACCAAACAGGACAAAACAAGCTACAATAAAAAAAGACAAAAGATTGGGGCTGATTCAAGGCAATCCAATAGGAGGAGAATAGTCCCAGGAACAGGCAAAAGAGTCAGAGACACACCTACTCTTAATATTAGGAGTCCTGCAAGAACACCAAGCAAGCAGGCTGGCAGGATCTTTATTCGATTCATGTATACCACTTCCATTCCTGAGTTCCAAGTCATACCATTAATTGCCTCCCATCTGGTACTTCTACATCATCTTCTGGCTCTTGTTGTTTCTTCATTGACCATCTACTATTAATTCTTACCTCAACCACTAAAGAGAACACTACAAAGTGCATAGCAAACCATACCATTTGACTACTAGGAGCTTTCAAATAGATTCTGTTTAGGATTAATGTATTAACACGTTACTGGAGCTCTGAAAACCTTCTGCGGTCCCAAACTCTCACCTTTCTCCTTCCCAATTTCTATTTTTGGTCACTCTGCTATCTGTTATGCTCTGGAATGTAGTAAACTTTACTGTGTTTTGCTGTCTTCATGTTTGTTGTTATCACTGCCTGATTCCTTTGCTTATCATCTCTACCATCTTTTACATTATTATTATTGTTTTGCTTTTTTGAGACAGGGACTCCTCTTTTTTTGTTGTTTTTGTTTTTGGTTTTGGTTTTTAGTTTTTCGAGACAGGGTTTCTCTGTATAGCCCTGGCTGTCCTGGAACTCACTTTGTAGACCAGGCTGGCCTCGAACTCAGAAATTCGCCTGCCTCTGCCTCCCGAGTGCTGGGATTAAAGGCATGTACCACCACTGCCCAGCTAGCGACTCCTCTTGTAGCACTGGCTATAGTCTGGAACTTGCTATTTAGATGAGGCTGGCTTCAAACTCATGAAAATCAACCTGTCTCTGCCTCCAAAGTTCTAGGATTAGAGGCAGAGATGTTCTACCATGCTTATTTTGTTTCTACATTAAAAATTTTTTTAATAGCTGGCTTCTTCTAGGTATTCAGGTCTCAGTATAAGAGTTATCGTACCTACAAGGATTTTTCTGACTTTTCTCATTTCCAGGCAGCCTCATTTTTCTGTTTCCTTCTTTCTTGATTTCACTTAATTCTCTTCATGCAGTTTAATATTTGACATTCAGTGTTGGAAATTCTGTTTATTCACATGCTTATTTCTTTGGTGTCTGTGAATTTCACATGAAACACTTTGTTACAAAAGTTACTGAGTAGAGCACACCCAAGAGCGGGTGGTACATTTTATTCATGTTACATATAGCAATTAAAGTCTTTTAGTCACCGAGAACAATGAATTAGCAAATACTGACTTCTTAACACCTGTAGGGAACACAGCCAAAACAGATTAGAAGCACTCAACTCTTTTAAAAGGTTAGGAGGTAAGCACTGTTAAATTATATTAACAAAGTTAACATTGACAAGTCTCAATTTTAAGAAACTTTAAGTATTTACTTTTTCCTCCAATCAACATAAGCTTTGGGGCTGGGCCAATTTGATATTGATAAGCACTGTATTCAATGCACTGAGCAATGAGCTGTGGCCCAAGCAGTCATTTCATCAGCCTTTCCTATCTTGAACACTTTATGTCATTTTAAGTAAAATGTCATTGCTCCAGTCACAAGGTCTACTATGATCAGAATGGAACTGAAGCTATGATTCCTACTCCAGGAGGCCTCAGTCCAGGCAAGATTACTCTAGGTATCCTATTCCTATTTTTGGGAACCTCCACTCTGAACAAGAAAACCTTAGAGAAGTCTAGAAAAGCTTGGATATCCTTTATCTATGCTTACTTGGGTCTTGGCTGGGGATTCACCTTCTCATAGACTCAGCAAAAACCTTGTGTTTAGCCCTTAATTGAGGCTTTTCAATGTCCTCCATGCAAGACTTGTGATTAGTGGAGTTAGAAATTGAATCAAATATGCTATGTGTCCATCCTCTACCTGATTAGGGAGTTGCTTGCCATACTTTGTTTAATGTAGGAGGATTTCTCTCCTATGTATACTCTTTTTACGCCACTACTGAAAAATTAAGCTCAATAAAAGCTTTGCTTGATGGTATCTCTGCCTCCCTGTAGACTTTATCACAAGAAAGACACATTGGGATGCCTGCACAGCATAGAGCACAGCATAAAATACAGGTTTCTGGTCTTGGCAGTAGCAGTGCTCCTTGACGAGAGGAATCAGCTGAAGAGTCTTGAACTCCCCTATCAGAGAAGTACTTATCTGTCATGGTAGAATGTTGCAGAAGAATGTTCCTGACAGTGGCTGACAGCAAAAACGGGAAGATCTGGGGCTATTGATGAAGAGAGGCTGCAAGAGCCTTGAGAATGAAGCAAGACTGAGGACTATATCCCCAGGTCACAAAGAGCATTAAAGAGCTGACTGTTCTAACACTAGCAGCTCAGGAGCTTTAACTGTAAGCATTAGGTTTAGGTATTGCAAAGCCATAAAACCATGCATCTGTCTTGAGTACATTGAACAAGCCTATGTCTTGAAGAGCTTGGAGCCACCACCTCCAGTAGTGGAGGAGTGATAATAAGTGGTTAGCTCAGCTTTTGAGCCTTGAGACCTGAGGTCCAATATTGTAAAAAACAAAAACAAAAACAAAAACAAAACAAAACAAAACAAAACAAAAAACAAAAAACCTGTTCCTTCTCTATCCATCCATAATTTCTACTCCGATGGAGAAAATTATCTTTGCTAGATTTGTCTGTGTTGGTATCAGTATTCTCATATAGCAATCAACACATACCTATGTGTTCCCCCTTCATGATATGCTATTTAATATATGTCGGTGATTCAGCTGTCTGAACTTATGTTCAGTTGCAGTATGACTCATGACTGAACAAAGCAATTCTGACCCACTTTCCTTTTGTCACAAAGCCTTGACACAAAAAAAATCACCAACTAAAAGCATAAAATTTTGAAAGGATAATGTATAGATCTGTATGAGGACCCTGGTTTACAGTGTGAGAGTTGACAGAAGAAGGCAAACCACCACACTGTTAAACCTCAGCCTACAGAGAGTATATTGGATGACTTCTTTTGGAGTATATTTGGATCACTTTGAGAGCTCTGTGTTGAATGTCTTGGTTGAGACACTAATTATATGTATTGCTAGAGTAAGAAGTAAAGATTTGATGTGAATCTATTAGATAGACATAAAATCAGAATAAAAAGCAGACAGGTTTGTAATTTCAAGCCTCGAGAGGTATAGGTAGGAAGATCAGATGTTCAAGATTACCCTCGGTTGCTGTTCTACTGCTATGAAGAGACACCAAGACCAATAAACTCTTATTTTCTGAAAAAGCATTTAATTCTAGTCATGATGACCATTTTAGAGAGTTAGTCCATCAGCAGTATGGCGTGGAGAACAGGAAAAGAGCAGCAAGGTTCTGGTGGGGTGGGGAGGGGGCAAGGACATCCTCTTGGAGACAGGGGAGGAGAAATGGGATGAGGAACAGTCAGAGGGCAGACCTTGAGGGGGATAATGACTGGACTGTAAAAAAGATTAAAGAATAATTAATTAATTAATAGATTTAATGACACAAAAAAGAGCAGCAAGGTGCTAGAGCAGTAGCTGAGAGCTTTAAATACTGATCCATAGGCAGCAGACAGAGGGGAGGGTGGTACGGGAAGGGGAGCACTGGGCCTGAGCTGGGTTTATGAAATTTCAAATATTCCCAGTGATGTCTCCTCCAACAAGGCCACATTTGTTTTAATGACATTGCATTTCTCAATTCTTCCTAGACAGTTCCACTAAGACACATCACTCAAATATATGACCCCGAGGTTGTATCTTATCACAATCATATAGCAAACCTATTGACAGCCTCAAAACAAGACAGAGAAAAAAGAAAAGAAAGAAAGAAGAAAGGCAAAGCAAGAAAAGAAAGAAAATTAATATAGTGTACTTGTCATTTTCAACTTGATCTCTTCTACTTGTTGAGTTTACTTACAGTTCTCATTTTCTGTATATGTTTCTATATGAATAAAAATACAGAGGACACTTGTGCACATATCATGCATTTATTTCTATTCTACTCTTTAAATGGATTTAAGTAGTTTATAAAACTTTTGTTAATATTATAGTTTAAGGCTATTAATTATAAATGATGAAACACAAAAGATCAAATAGCTAAAGCAGAGGCAAAAATCTCATCTATTTTCTATTGATATCTATCTATATTTTTAGAATATGTGCTATCTGTATTCATTCAAATACCAGATATAGTCAAGAATGATTTGATTTATCTCTTAGTAATACCCCAATAGCTGTCTTTTAGAGCTAAAAGACATAAGACAATATTTCTAAAAATACAATCTTTTTTCTTGGAGACATTCCTTGATTTGTTTTTATTCCACTAACTCATGTTTCTATAGTATGTTATTTCATATTACTTCAAAGAGTTGGGTAGATATGCTTTGTGTGGATTTAAAAATAACATTTAGCTAACTGTAGGTGGAGCAATTTAGTACCAGTGGCACTGATATTCCAATGTGTATCTTCTAGCACACAAACAGAAACATGGCAGATGCAAACTTCCTATTCATAAAGAAAGATTTCTTTTTACTGCAATCTTCTCTTGAGCAAAATTTGTTATCAGTGTCCTTAAAGAAGTTTCATTAATTCATAAAAGGTAGAAGGAATAAATTGGGGAAACCTTGAACCTTCATTAGGGGGTTACATAATTTGTAGATGAACCTTTAATTTGCCTCCTCTCTCTTTTAATCTTCATATACACAAACCTGACTGTACTACTTATATATCAGTAACACCGCAGTATTGATGAAATGGCAAGATTTTCAAGGTAGAGGTTATTGGCCTTCACTAAATATTCAGAAATAGCATTAAATCTCAGATCTTTGCAGTTTCTTTTAGAAGCCAGATTCCCAGGCTTTGTTAAACTTTTGAATTAAAGATTTAAATGGGTTTCTGCTATTTTGCAAGGAAAACATTCTTCTATCTGTCCATGCCAGGCAGCAACAGAAGTACTTTCATCAATGCTAAGCCTGCATTAAAGAGACTAATGGCACTGGAACTTATCATCATGGGAAGGGTCAGACCTCTTCATTCAGAGTCTGTGTCAACTTGAGTGGGTGATTCTAAAATATCACTCTGTTGAAAGCAGATGATGCATGGATGTTCTGAAAAGCATTTAGGAGCCCTTTTCATCCAGCTCTCTTTTATAGGCTGTTAAATTCCCCATCATTGGTATGCTGCTGAACTGACCATACCGAGGTGCTTGTGTCCTAGGGTAAAATTGAAATTGAAGTGGACGTGACATGAGAAACTTGGTAGTGATATGCCAGGGAGCTGGCAAAAGAAAGGAATTGTTTTCTGTTATCAGAATGTCAAAGACACAGCGCCTGGTTGATTGAATGGCTGTCCTGAATGAAATAGAATTCTGTGGGTGTTTAAGACTCCTTCACTTCTTCATTTCTCTTCTGGGAGAATTTTCAAGGGCCAGATATGAAATCTCATGACAGGGATCCTCAGCAAGCTTGAAGTTTTGTAGGATTTGCAGCAGTGGTGGGTGTGAACACACTGCTGTGTCAGTAGCATGGTGAAGCATAAACAAACATGTAATTTAGTCCTTACCTTGAATCCTAAATATGTACGTTGGGCAAGTTATTTAAGCCTCCATTGTTTTATGTTACAGTGTGTCTGGACTTCTAATATTTACTTTAAGATTCTATTCCTGAAAAACAAACAATATCTCCTATTCTTAAACTCTTTATAGCATAATTTTATGACATTGTGTGTGTGTGTGTGTGTGTGTGTGTGTGTGTGTGTGTGTGTGTCCTTGCACATGAATATGAGGGTTTCCACCACACCAAGCAATTATCCAGTGGGCACCAGTCGGGTGTCTTATATTTCTAATCAGTGCTGGCACTGTCTATGAAGAGATGGCATACAATCCCACAGGGCGAGGATCACATACAACTACTTCGGCTTTATATGCAAACCCAAGCTTTCTAACCAACTGCTTATAAACAGGAAGTTTCTACAGCTGACCAACTCACTGGTCTGCTTTATTTGCTAGAATAACTCACTGAACTCAGAGAAGCTCTTATATTTATATATTTTAATAAAAAATATTACAGAGGATATAAATGAACAGCCTATTGGAAAGCATGTATAGGAGAAGGCATACAGAAGTTTACAGAGTTTCTATACCCTCTGTAACCCTGTGTCCTTCTTCTTCTCCATGCCTGCAGCTATTAGGAAACTATCCAAACTTTATCCCTTGAGGTTTGTGTAGAGGCATCATTAAATAGACATGACTGATTAAATTATTTCCCATGGAGATTAAGTCACTCTTCAGTCTTTCTCCCCTTCTAAGATGTTAAGGAACTTGACTGAAAGTTCCAGCTCTGATAGCATGATTGACTCTCTTGGCTACCAGCTTCCTCCCTAAGGCTATCTGGGAGCCCATCAAGAGTCACCTTGTTACAAGATCCCTTATCACCTCCGAAATTCCTAGGGATTTACAGACTCTCTGCCAGCGGTCTTTGCTGTACCAGAAATTATTGAGGTCTTAAGGGCTCTGTGTCAGAAACCAGAGACAAAGACCAAATATTAGCTCAAAAGATTCTCCTAATTCTTCTATTTACAAGTGACTTAAGAATCTCTGTCTCCACAGGCAGGGACAGAGATCAAATATATATATGTATATGTGTTTCTTCTTCTATCTCAAGATCTTACTGAGTTACACAATGAAGCAATGAATATTTAGAATTTCAAATCAGTCCGTCAAACTAGAAGAAATGTGTAATCCCAACTAAACAGTCTAGATAATTACCAATAAGCACTGCCTTCCTCTCACATTGATTTTTATTTGTTTGTTTGTTTGTTTGTTTACTGACTTCATTTACTGTAATCTAAAGCACTGGATACCCCAAATGGATTTTAGAAACCACTGAAGCCTGAACTATTCCCCAGAGAAATCTAATTAAACCTGAGATAATCTGAAAACATTAATATTTGAAAACATAAGCATAGGATTCCAGTATTGCCATGTAGGTTGATGAGAAGAGGCTTCAAAGACAGTAATAAAGGGTTCATGCTTATCAATTCATAAATGCCTTTTTCATTGAATTTTCTTTCTCTCTTTCAGTGGTAATCTATAACATACCAGTACTCAGACACTTGCTAAACCAAGGTCAGAGGGTAAGCAAACTGACCCAGTCTTTGTTGGGGAAAGTTGGTAGGACATTAAGGAGCTCCAAGAATTAGCCTCTGCTCAGTGCTCAGGACAAGAAGTAAGACACAATACAGGCAAAATTAAAGGACACAGATAATTTAGATATCAAGAAGTTATAAAAATGGGAAACACTGAAGAAGAATTGGAGATTTGGAGGGTTAAAGAAAATGACCTGAATGCAGACAAGTGAAAACTCAGGTTTTACAGATTACTAGAAAAAAAATCAAAAATGATATTTGGCTGAGGAAATTGGGTAGAAAAGAGGTTACATTATGCTATAAGATACATATGCATACTTACATAATGTTCCAAAAACAGTGGTCAAAAACAATAAACGGTTGATTATCCAGAGCCATGTTAAAAAAGCTTATAGAATTTCTGTACTTAAATCCCTTTAAAAGGTGTTACATTTAGAAAGAAAAAAATTGCCATGACTCAGCAAATCATTGGCATATTTACAGGCAACTCAATTTTAGAGTCATAGAAACCAATTTACTCCACAGAGTGCTTCCTACAAGATAGGAGTCCTATTACTTCTTGATTGATAGAAGGAGGGCTTGGTAGCGCTGTTTTCTCAAAAATTTCTGACTAGTTCATATTAGAAACTGGGGGAAAAGTAAGGATGATCATCACTAGGCTTCTGAAGGTTACAAGAAAAGAATGACAGATACCTTACAAGGAAAATCCCACTGTCATATAAATCAGTGTTCCCATGGCCAAATAACTTTCCTCACCATCTGTATATAATAGTTTTTGTATAAATATCAGGAAAGAATGTTAAAAGCAGGTGTGTAAAGTGAAGGTACTGGGAAATTAAAGGTACTTTTCTTTCTTAGTATTTTTTATTAGATATTTTCTTTATTTACATTTCAAATCTTATCCCCTTTCCTAGTTTTCCCTATGAAATTCCCCTATCTCCTCCCTCCTCCCCCTGCTCCCCAACCCACTCATTCCCACATCCTGGCCCTAGTATTCCCCTATACTGAGGCATAGAACCTTCACAGGACCAAGGGCCACTCTTCCCTTTGATGACCAACTAGGCCATCCTCTGCCACATATGCAGCTGGAGTCAAAGTCCCACCATGTGTTTTCTTTGATTGGTGGTTTAGTCCCAGGGAGCTCTGGGGGTACTGGTTAATTCACATTGTAGTTCCTCCTATAGGGCTGCAAAACCCTTTAGCTCCTTGGGCACTTTCTCTAGCTCCTCCATTGGGGACCCTGTGCTCTGTCCAATGGATGACTGTGAGCAACTACTTCTGTATTTGCCAGGCACTGGCAGAGACTCTCAGGAGACAGATATATCAGGCTCCTGTCCACAAGCTCTTACTGGCATCTGCAGTAGTGTTTGGGTTTTTCATTTTCATGGCTGTTCATTGTGGCATTAAATGAGCATATCTAGGCACTCAAGTCTATGTTGTCATAATGATCTCACCATTTTCTAACAATCTGTCACTGAGACTGTTTTTTTCTTTTTATCTTTTCAGTTTTAGTGTAACACTAAAGGCATAGAAATTATTTTTTTTTAATTTTTAATTAGATATTTTCTTCATTTACATTTCAAATGCTATACCAAAAGTCCCCTATACCCTCTCCCCCTGCCTTGATCCCCTACCCACCCACTCTCACTTCTTGGCCCTGGCATTCCCCTGTACTGGGGCATATAAAGTTTGCAAGATCAAGGGGCCTCTCTTCCCAATGATGGCCGACTAGGCCATCTTCTGCTACCTATGCATCTAGAGACATGAGCTCTGGGGGTACTGGTTAGTTCATATTGTTGTTCCACCTATAGGGTTGCAGACCCCTTCAACTCCTTGTGTACTTTCTGTAGCTCTTTCAATGGGGACCCTGTGTTCCATCCTATAGATGACTGTGAGCCTTTACTTCTGTATTTGCCAGGCCCTGGCATAGCCTCACTTGACAGCTATATCAGGGTCCTTTCAGCAAAATCTGTGGTACATTTACACAATGGAGTACTACTCAGCTATTAAAATAGAAATTATTTTTAAGGAGCATAAATATTGATTAAATTAAAATAGTAATATTCAACACTACTTACTGCCTTAATTGTGCATGTGTGTGATTGCATCAAAGATTATAAGCATAATGTTTTTGTTTATTTTGTAAAGGTTATTCTTGTGTTATGCTGTTTTTTCTGCCCTCATATCTTGTTTCAACCTGGACAGGCTTTGCAATACTATGTCAAGAATCTCCTGTTTCAAGTTTGTGTAAATAATTCTTACCATTTATTCTTTGTTTGTCGATAAAAGCTGATCATTCATTCAGTGGCTGGGCAGAAGAAAGAATAGGGTGGAACTTCTGTCAGGCAGGAGAAGAGGAGAAAGTGGGGAGAGAGAGAGACAGAGAGAGAGAGAGAGAGAGAGAGAGAGAGAGAGAGAGAGAGAGATTGAGATTAAGCTATGAGGAAGGATAAAAGGGTTTTGTGATAACTGAGATGAAGCATGGAAGCCCATAATGCAAGAGTTGTGGAGATTTTGGCTAATAAGTAGCCAGATTAGTTTACAGGATTAAGATAGATCAAACAACTGTATTGAGGTGAGATGAATCTTGAAAATAAATCTTGAAAATAACTCGGTGTTGATATTGGGGAACTAGCTAGGATTTTAAAAAAAGTAGCCACAGTACTAATTTACTCCATACATTTATATTAAAATTAACATTTACGGATGATAAAAGTGAGATGGATTAAAGTCCTCACAGAGGTAGGTAGAAAACCTTTTCCAGCCTTTACTAGACATTCTTCTCTCATTCCTCACTCATAGAAGCTTGAACAATTCCTCACAATTTCTGAAGAAAATTTATTCCATTGATGGTGACATTAAAAGGAAATTTCTTCTCTCACTGCAAAATTATTATAATAGCTAAAAGGAGAAAGTTAGAGAATGAGGGAGACAGATAGAATTACAACATAGGTGGCTTTAAAAAAACCACAAAGAATTATACTACTGGGGAGGGGGGAGGGGAAAATCCCTACAACTCATGTAGTTCAGAGTATACACACATACATAGTTTCATCAAACTGCTCTCATGGTTGGCAACACTCCCTTTAAGATCCAAAGACCACCTAACAAAACCCTCAATACCAGTAATAAGACACCCTCTTCTGAATTGGCCAAGAAAGCTCAAAAGGTTTTCAAAGCATTCATTGTATTCTATTGCACTTGGTTACCTCCAAGAGTTATAAGGTCAGATCTTACTGCTTAAGATACCATACACCTGGTGTGTGAACTGTATATTGGGTATTCTGAGCTTTTAGGCTAATATCCATCCACTTATCAATGAGTGTATACCATGTGTGTTCTTTTGTGCCTGAGTTACCTCACTCAGGGAGATAGTTTCTAGTTCCATCCATTTACCTAAGAATTTCATAAATTCATTGATTTTTAACAGCTGGGTAGTACTCCATTGTGTAAATATACCACATTTTCTGTATCCATTCCTCTGTTGAGGGACATCTGTGTTCTTTCCAGCTTCTGGTTATTATAAATGATGCTGCTGTGAATGTAGTAGAGTATGTGTCCTTGTTATATGTTGGAACATCTTTAGTTTTATGCACAGGAGTGGTACAGCACGGTTCTCAGGTAATATTATGTCTAATTTTCTGAAGAATCACCAGACTGATTTCCAGAGTGGTTCTACCAGCATACAATCTCACCAACAATGGAAGACTTTTTTCTTTTTCCACATCATAGCCAGCATCTGCTGTCACCTGAGTGTTTGATTGTAGCCATTCTGACTGGTGTGAGGTGGAATCTCAGGGTTGTTTAAATTTGCATTTCCTTTATGACTAAAGATGTTGAACATTTCTTGAGGTGCTTCTCAGCCATTCGGTATTCCTCAGTTGAGAATTTTTTGTTTAGCTCTGTACCCTATTTTTAGTTTGTTGGTTCTCTGCAGTCTAATTTCTTGAGTTCTTTGTATATATTGAATATCAGCCCTCTATGGGTAATAGGGTTGGTAAAGATCTTTTCCCAATCTATTGTTAGCTGTTTTGTCCTATTGAGTGTTCTTTGCCTTATAGAAACTTTGCAATTTTATGAGGTTCCATTTTTCAATTCTTGATCTTTCAGCATAAACCATTGGTGTCCTATTCATGAACTTTTCCCCTGCGCTCATGTCCTTGAGGCTCTTCCCCACTTTCTCTTCAATTAGTTTCAATGTGTCTGGTTTTATATGGAGGTCCTGATCAACTTGGGCTTGAGCTTTGTACAAGGAGATATGAATGAATTGATTTGCATTCTTCTACATGCTAACTGCCATTGAACCAGCACCATTTGTTGAAAATACTGTCTTTTTTCCACTGAATGGTTTTAGATCCTTTGTCAAAGATCATGTGACTGTAGGTGTGTGGGCTCATTTCATGGTCTTCAGTTTTATTTCAGTGATCTACTTGCCTGTCTCTGTACCAATACCACAATTTTTTATCACTATTGCTCTGTAACACAGCTTGAGGTCAGGGATGGTGATTCCTCCAGAAGTTCTTTTATTGTTGAGGAGAGTTTTCTCTATCCTAGGTTTGAAGATGGAAGACCAAAGTGTGGTTGCTTCAGTCCTTCTTAGAATGAGGAACAAAAAACTCAAAGGAGGAGATATAGAGACAAAGTGTAGAGCAGAAACTGAAGGAAAGGCCATCCAGAGATTGCCCACCTGGGAATCTATTCATGAACTTTTGCATGAAAAGTTGCTCCACACTTTCAGGTACCATGATAGTCCTCAGGGAAGTGTTCATATACAGATACCAAACCCAGACACTATTGAAGATGCCATCAAGTGCTTGCTGACAGGAGCCTGATATAGCTGTCTCATGAGAGGCTCTGCCAGAGCCTGACAAATACAGGTGCACGGTCACAGTCAAGCATTGGACTGAGCATGAGGTCCCCAAGGGAGAAGTTAGAAAAAGGACTGAAGGAGCTGAAGGGGGTTTGCTACCCCATAGAAAGAACAACAATATCAACCAACCCCCCCCCCCCCGAGCTCCCAGAAAGTAAACCACCAACCAAAGAATATATATGGAGTGTCCCATGTCTCTAGCTGCATAAGTAGCATAGGATGGCCTTTTCTGACATTAATGGGAAGAGAGGCCATTGGTCCTGTGAAGGATCCATGTCCCAGTATAGGGGAATGTCAGAGTGGAGAGACAGGAGTGGATCAGCATGTGGGTGAGCACCTTCATAGAATCAGGGGGAGGGAGGATGAGATAGGAGGTTTCCAGAGGGGCAACTGGGAAATATTTGAAATGTAAATAAGTAAAATATCTAATTAAAAATAAAAGATACCATACACTTCAGAAATAGAGCTCAGCAGACCCAAGGCTGGAACTGATGTGAATGGCCCTTCCCTGAGGACTATCATGGTACCTGAAAGTGTGGAGCAACTTTTCAAAGGATTGAGATCAACAACTGCCTCTCTAAACTGTGATACCTATGAACCATATTAACTCTCAACATGCATGGTACCCTTACAAATTCATAGTGGCAATCATACCTTGGAGGTAACCAACTGCTCTTTAATTGAACTTAACACCCACTCAACAAGAGGGAATCTTTGACTGTACTAGAGTCCTAGCTAACTATAAAAAGTGCCAGAGAAGTTATTATTTAAAAAGAATTTAGGTTATTAGGTTATTAGAGGAGAATTAGGTTATTATCAGATTATTAGAGGAGAATTTAGACCCACTAACTTACTAGAACAGCATGATGTCTAACAACATCATACACTCACAGATAAGTGTAGTTTTCTCTCCTCATGAAATAAATGTCTCTGAAACAGGTGGAGACCACTATCAGAATCTATTGCCAGTCAATATATAGCTTTGTGCAGTCTAGTCCATATGGATACATCTACCATCTACCATAACACCTACACGGGCCTCAGGGAATATTGCAGAAGTGGTAGAAAGATTGTAAGAGCCAGAAGTTTAGGGATTTTGCTGTGAAACCATGTTTTCTAATAATATCAGAAGCTGCACCTATAAAGTCTCATTAACATGATTGACCAATTGTGAACAGGACAGGGATGACACCAACAAACATGTCAAACTAGATGAGGAAAAACCTGTTAGGTTCCAATTTTAAATGAAGAGCTACAGAGAACTGAGTAAAGCTGGGAAAAGAGTGGGTAGCCCTGTCAGGGAAGAGCACACTGGTTTGTTGTCTAGTCCCAAAAGGTCAGTCCTAGAAGAAATATACATACAAGTTAGATCATATGGACTCAGCAAGTTGTATTTGGGACTATATATGTATGTAGAAGTATGTATATCCATGCAATAACAGATGATGAAAAGAGAGGCCATGAATTTGAAGGGATGTGAGGAGGGGGACCCAGGAGGGCTGGGAGGGAGGAATGTTTGTAATTGAAATACAGCCTCAAAATAGACAATAAATAAAAAGCTGACAAACCAACCTGTTAGAAAACCTGCAAAAAACCTGCAGTGCATCCATTTTAATAGAAGCTGGTATGTGTTTATTATAGAGAATGAAGTATGTATGTATTAGAGAGAATGAAGTAAATCCTTTGTATGAAAATAGAGAATTTTGTATAAGATATTTTAAAATAAAAACATGATGATGCATAACAATAAGTATAATATTTTCATAATACAGATTAAATTTTATGAAGGTTACAGAAAATGCCAGTATTTTGGAAGTGAGGTTGTAGAATTAAGAGGAGTGTAGTCAAGACATTTTATACCTTTTAAAAAACATATATGCAAATATTTTTGAAGAACACTTAAGTAAAAAATCAGATGTGAATTTCATTAAATACTAAAATAAAAAGTCAATCTGCAGGGCTAAGTTTTAGCAAGTTTAAGACCAAGGGGTCTTAATTTCTAAATACAATCCTTAGTTTTACTTAAAAGTAATATCTATCAAGGTATAAAATTGCATTTATTTTTGGCCCAACAAGAATGAAATAAAACAATTTCATCCTCTAAATTTCAGTAATTTTTCTTTCAATAATTTTCTTTCTGGCCAGGATGTTACAAATTTATCCAGACAAATCCATGGTGATAATATATATGGTAAATAAAGTTGTTTTTAATGCTCTTTTATTGAATTTGAATTTATTTTGTGTATTTTGGCAGGTCTTTGGTGGTAGTGCTCATATACTCTGTCATCAGTGTTAACTGGTGTGTATCACACTAACTTATTTGCCACCCTCCAATCTTGAAGTCAGGCTAAATTCCATAATTACTCTAGAAATGAGTTTACCTTTGAGATGTTCTAATCAGTCAGTAAACTAAAAACTACCTCTGATTTTCATACAGTGCAAAATGAAAAGTTCTTTCAAACATTTGATGTCTAATCCAGATAGGAAACAGGAATGACATCTGTTTGCCATGGCATGTTGCCTTCGGCAAGTGATCTTTCCAGGTTAATTATTGGATGATGTGCAGCTCTTCAGCAGTTTGACAGTTCTTCATTATGAGAGTGTCCAGTCGGCAGATGTGCGCCGACAGAATCAGAAGAGTATGGTGATAACTTCATTACATACGGACAAGATCTCACACCTCCTGTTTTCCTGGACTTGTTAGATGGGCTCAATAGGTAGTGGTTTATTTCTTGAGTAAAATATTGATTATCAATATTTGTTGGGCATAGAAAGGCATATTTAAAAATGTCACTAATTCTTCTAATTAGAATATTAAGCATTGAACCTTAAGCACGTACTCCAAGGTAAGACATGCAAGAAATATCCTAAGGATAAAAAATATAGATTTATTTTCAGTACATTTTTGAGAATATACAGGATTTCTATAGCAGTAGATCTTAACTATGTTCCTACTTAGAAATATTATTACCATTATGTGTTTGCCAGTAGCTACTGGCATAATTTTCTGTTTCTACTGCTCACTGGACCCAAGCCTACTCAATTTAGTACAGTTGGCTGTGGTGCCTCTCACTTCCTTAAAATGCAGGGCTTTTCAATTTAAAGAATGTTTATGATATCAGAGTAATTTGAAACAGGTGTTTAAGCCTCATGCCTAAGCTGTGCAACAGAAGGTTTATATATTTTTCATTATATAGAGAGATAGACCACAGCACTTGAAATGACCATCTGTCATTGAATACACACTGTGTACTGAATCTAAGAGAAATGGTATTTTCGCTGTAAAATCCTTTGAAAGTAGCAGACATACTACCAATACCTCCTATGTATTTTCTTGTCATTGAGTTGAATAAAAACAAAAGAATTCTTCCCTTTCATTGCTTTCAGAGTATCACCAATGAGAGAACACTAGAATTTTGCATGGCATGTCTGCTTGGTTTAGTTTATAAAACTGCAAGCCCTATATCTGAGAGAACAGTTAGTCCAGAGATTCCCCAAAAGGGTGATATGTAAACCTATATATTTTCTTCTTTCTTTTACAGCACTAAGCAGTCTGGGTCTTAAATACCAGCACTCTTTGGAAGAATTTGGGCTTTCAAGTTATAGCTGCCTATTTATGTGCCCAATGGGACCCCACAAAACGTATTGTGAATTCACGAATCTGTCAGGATAGCAATGGTGGAGAGATAGTTGTCTATCAGAATCGAGCAACTCATAGATCTGCTGATGACATTTATACAGAAATGCAGGACCAGCACCATCGGCTCTATCAGTCTTTCATAATGAACTGCAGATCTGAAAAGTTACATGCTTCCTCCTGATACTCAAAAATGATGCCACATTAAAACAAAAACAAAAACCAAACAACTAACCAACTAACCTAACATACAAACAAATAAAAATCTGTGGGCCAAACAAGTACAAATTCAGACAGACTGTATCAGTTCAGAACTTACTTCCCAAACTGATGAAAGCTGCCTTCAGAGCTAACAAGACAAATTATGTGTAATAGCACGAGTGTTCTCATCTGATTTTCTCTCATCAGTAACTTACTAATGAGAGTGGTGCTGATGCTGATATCTTTCTCTTGTTGCTTAACTGGTAATCACTGATGTCATGTTCACATTTGTTCTTTCATAGAGTTTTTATATTGAAACTCAGTTTGGAAGAAAAATGAACAAGATAGCAGGAGAGGCAATCCTAGAACTATACATCAGAGTTCTATCATGATCATACACTCATCAGGAATTTCAAAAACTACTGATGAATATATCTCTTTAAGGATGATCAGGAATAAAACATTTCCCACTATATTAGTCAGTTTTCTCATTGTTGAGATCAAATACTTGACAAAAACACCTTAAGGGAGGCGAGGTTTACAAGTATGTGTCTTTGTGGAGTCAGGAAGCAGGCAGTGATAAAAGATGGTGTTCAGTTGGTTTTCTCTCCTCCCCTGTATCCAGACTAGCTCTCCAGTCCATTAGTCAGAACACTTACATCCAAATAGAGTTTCTTTTTAGTTAAAAAAAATAACTCTGCCAGTTTCTCAAAAAACACACTCAGAGGTATCTCTCCTAGATGATTCCAAATCCAGTGATGTCCACAGTAAAGATAATGATCACATATTTCAAAACCTTTAAGCATCTACTATATGTTGGGCACTTTTCCATGTACTTCTCTATATGCCTAAAAGGTACCAAACAGTATTTTAGGATAATGACATATAAGAATATTCAGAAAGTAATTGTTATGTTGGAGCTATGATTGCAAATAGATGATGATTTAAGTGTTTGGTACATCAGGGGGAGGTAGCGGTTAGGGACTGTACTGGCTAGGTTTGTGTCAACTTGACACAGCTGGAGTTATCACAGAGAAAGGAGCTTCAGTTGGGGAAATGCCTCCATGAGATCTAGCTGTGAGGCATTTTCTCAATTAGTGATCAAGGGCCCCTTGTGGGTGGGACCATCTCTGGGCTGGCAGTCTTGGGTTCTATAAGAGAGCAGGCTGAGCAAGCCAGGAGAAGCAAGCCAGTAAAGAACATCCCTCCATGGCCTCTGTATCAGCTCCTGCTTCCTGACCTGCTTGAGTTCCAGTCCTGACTTCCTTGGTGATGAACAGCTGTATGGAAGTGTAAGCCAAATAAACCCTTTCCTCCCCAACTTGCTTCTTGGTCATGATGTTTGTGCAGGAATAGAAACCCTGACTAAGACAGGGACCATGAGGAGAATAACACTGAAACAGATACTGGGAGTAAAGGAGGAAGTTTGAGCAACTGGATTTGGGATTGCCATTGCTGGGATAAGAAAAGACTGAAGGAGAAATAAATTAGGAGAGGAAGAATGAGATGACACACGTGAATGTGTTTTCTGCTGGATCCTGTTGACTTTCAGTGATGATATAAGATGGACAGGAGGATGGGTAGAGAGATATCAAAGCTCACCTGAGAGTAAATAGATGATATGTAAAATTGTGTGTGTGAAGGTTGGGGAGCCAGATCAGTGGGAAGGCATGAGAACCAGAGACTGCAACCACAACACTCTCACAGAAACTGGGTGGGCTTGGAGGACTTTGAACTGATTGTCCTACTTGCATCACACATGGTTTGATTTATTCCATTAGTTTAGAATTGATTTCACGATGATGTGGCAAAAAAATCTGTAGTATGACCCACACCACTCCAAGTGATATATTCTCTATGGTGGTCCCTGCAATTGCTTTGGAGTCATCTACAGTCTGTTTGATCTCTAATACTTGGAGTACAGGAAGGATCTTCCTAAGTCAGCTCCATAAATTTGGCACTTGAGATTAGACAAGTAGTCAGCTTTGGAGAGAGAGAGAGAGAGAGAGAGAGAGAGAGAGAGAGAGAGAGAGAGAGTCTAAGGCTCAGTAAATAAAGTGGAGACTGATGATGAAAGGCAAGTAATGAGAATTACTATCTATCCTTCACCCCATCCCCCACAGACATCTGTATATTCTCACAGGTGCAAACACACATCCAGTATCTCACACAGAGACACAGATATAATATATACTCACACACATGTGCACACATTTACTCTCTCACATACACAGGCATCCACTCTCACAGACACACACTTTTTCTCACACACAGGCATGTGCCCACTCGCATCCTCTCTCCCACATACAAATATACACACACTCTCTTCCTCACACACATATATGTGTACCCACTTGTTCTCCCATACCTTTGCTCTTCCACATACTCTATTTCTCTCATACATACTCATTTTCTCTCAAGCACACACATACAGACAGACATATGTGCACACTAATTCTACCAGCTCAGCAAATAAGCAGTGCTGATGAAAGTGTCTATGACCATGTTTTATCAAACACAGAAAAGAGAAGAGAGGAATGACTGTGGTGGTTTGATGACTTGTCCTGGTGATTTAGAGTCAGGAAATGAGAGCACAGGATGCTGGATGAGCAGGAAAGGAGCTAGAGCTCATAAAACAATACTTACCAGGTAACGGTTTACTAATGCCAAACTACAGCCAAAGCATGGCTGGCAAGGGAACTGACTTCGTAGGATTGTTTGTTTACTCCAAATACTGGGGATAGAACAGTCTGTAGATGGTGCCTAAGCAAATGCAGGAACTATTGTAGAGAATATGTCACTTGGAATGGTGTAGGTCACACTACAGAATTTTCCTGCTAAATCAATATAAAACCAGTCCTAAATCAATGGGGCAACAATAAAACCATGTGCACTGCAGTCAGGACAATCTGTTCAAACTGATTCAGACATCTGGTGAGTTGTTTGATGGTGCAAGGAAGCTTTTGCTTGCATTTGCTCTTAGCACAGCACCAGTCACTTAGCAGGACTAGAATCACTGTTTGGAACATACATGAAGGCTGGCCCAGTCAATGAAGTAGACATAGGATACATTTGTGGATATAGCTTACTCCAGTGATGATAGTATTTCATAAGCTTTAAAAAAATTTTTTTTTGTGTGTGAGATGATTTCTGAAGGAACAACATAATTTGATTTTCATGATTATTAATAAGGGTTTGCTAGTATGGCTATTACCTTAGGCAATGACAACCTCAACATCCAGTCTTTGGAAGATCTTTGACTATAGGGGCTTCTCCATCCTCCTTGGTGCTGCCCTGCATCAGGACCATCCTGGCTCTAAAGTAGGGGACTTGTAGAGATAAACCCCTAGCAGTAATGATCTTGAAGTTCATGCAACACAAGGGAGCTGTCTTTTTAAGTGCCCCGCCCTTACAATTCCTGAAAATTGAGCATTTTATAGTTCTCCACACATTCTGTATTTGTTCCTTCTGTATTGTTTTTAGGTATGGGCCTTTGCTGTGCACCATGTGGAGTAATGAAAGCTTCAACCCTTCTGTTTGGAGAACCTAGCTTGGTGTGTAGGACAACTCTGTGCTGCTTTCTTTTGCTCTCATTTTATGTCAGGGTGAAAGCTCTCTCCCTTCTGCAGAGGTTTTCTTCTCTTCAGAACATTTCATCTTGTAGATTTGGAAGACCTTTCATCCTTGCTAATTAAGACTTTTCTCAGATACATGAGGTAACATATCTAGAATTATTTTCTATAAAACAACAATGTCTTAATCATATTTTTATTTTATGCTACTACCAAATAGAATTTCCAAAAGTTCTCCTTAAAAGTTTTCATTCATATTTTATTATTATGTGTACATATGTGTGTGTGTGTGTGTGTGTGTGTGTGTGTGTTCTTGTGTGTATGTGTGTCAGCTTGCCTTCCATCGTGTTTGAATAGTTTGGAGGACAGTTTATTGGTGTCAGTTCTCTCCTTACATAATTTTTCCTGGGGATCTTTAAACACATTTTTATCTTGTGTAGCTATGAAATGGTAATTTTCCGGTAAGGCAACAGTCTATCTATCATGTGTGTGTGTGTGTGTGTGTGTGTGTGTGTGTGTGTATACTAAATGTTCATGTGGCAGTCAGAAACTACTTTGTGTGAACTCTCCTACTATCTAAATCCCAGGAACTGAACTTAGGTTCTTAGCCTTGGTGACAAAGAGACTACTCTTACCAGTCATGGCAATAGTTACTAAAAAACAAAGCTTACACAGTAATGAATTAATGACTTACAAAAAGTAATTTCCCCTTGAACATCTCTTTTTGCTTAATGCCACTATCTCTGGAGCAGCATTTCGTTTTTTTTTTTTTTGATTGTCAGGCACAGTTACAATTTAGTATAAAAACCAGCAAATTGAAAGTAAATGGTTATAAGTTAAAGTTATGATTTTCATGAGTTAGAACATCAAAGTTCAAGAAAATTACTTAAATATAAGCAAAGTCATTGGCCATTGGCAAATTAAGATGCGCCAGTCAAATAAAACAACACACAGAGCCAGGCGGTGGTGGCACAGGCCTTTAATCCCAGCACTTGGGAGGCAGAGGCAGGCAGATTTCTGAGTTCAAGGCCAGCCTGATCTACAGAGTGAGTTCCAGGACAGCCAGGGCTACACAGAGAAACCCTGTTTTGAAAAACAAAAACAAACAAACAAACAAACAAACAAAAAACACAGAAGATATGACAAGGATAAAACTTAAAAGTTGATTATTTTAAAAGAGAACGGTCTGAATTTGAAGACTTTAAAAAGTCCTATAAGAAAATAAACAAACTTGTTATATGTGTCAAAGAAACTTGCCCTTGTGATCATGCTATTTTTTGTGGGAAGTTTGTTTTGTGTTATTGATTGTTTGAAAATCTGCCCTGGACTGGACCACCAACCAAAGAATACTCATGGATGGACCCATAGCTCTGGCTGTGTATGTGACAGCGGATGGCCTTGTTGGACATCATTGGGAGGAGAAGCCCTTGGTCCTGAGGGGGTTTGTACACCAGTGTAAGGTAATGCTAGGGTGGGAAGGCAGGAGTAGGTGGGTGGGGGATAGGATATGGGGTTGCTGGAGGGGAGATCTGGAAAGGGGATAACAGTTGAAATGTAAATAATGAAAATTCCATTAAAAGAAAAAAATCTTGATAACTTATTTTATAATGTCTACTTCAATAGGTTAAGACAAGACAAAACCAAAAACCAAAAAACCAACCAAACAAAAAAGAATAGACCATAGTTTTTGTCTTAGTCAGGGTTTCTATTCCTGCACAAACATCATGACCAAGAAGTAGGTTGGGTAGGAAAGGGTTTATTCAGCTTATACTTCCATACTGCTGTTCATCACCAAGGAAGTCAGGACTGGAACTCAAGCAAGTCTGAAAGCAGGAGCTGATACAGAATCCATGGAGGGATGTTCTTTACTGGCTTGCTTCCCCTGGCTTGCTCAGCCTGCTCTCTTATAGAACCGAGCCTGCCAGCCCAGAGATGGCACCACCCACAAGGGGACCTCCTCCTTGATCACTAATTGAGAAAACGCCTTGCAGCTGGATCTCATGGAGGCATTTCCCCAACTGAAGCTCCTTTCTCTGTGATAACTCCAGCCTGTGTCAAGTTGACACAAAACTAACCAGTAGAGTTTTCATTTTAATGAAATGTGTGTCATCTTCAATGAAATGTGAAAACACAACATTTTGTTCAAGGGTAGAAAGGTTTATCTTGACTCACAGTTTAAGTGATTGAATTAATCATGGTAGAGAATGCATGGCAAAATGAAAACTGTGTATCTGGGATACTGGAAGGTGGTTCATCAGAAAGCAGTGTGTAATCTGAAACTAGGGTCAGGGTGTTCCCCTATATTCTGCCTATAGTGGCCCTACATCTACCAGATAGAACCCATATTCAAAAGGTTTTGTAGTGCTTTTAAGCAGTACCAGTAGATAATGACGAGGTGGGGTTATTTTACACTGAAATTATAACATTCTACTTCAATCCCCCATCAGGTCATGGCCATTTCCTTCTATAAAATGCATTTGGTACAAGTACAATAATATCATAGCTTTTAACACCTTCAATATTGTTCAAAAGTCCAAAATGTTTTCTGAGACTCATGGTGATCTCTTAACTGTCAGGTCCACTAAAATAAAATATAAAGTTGTATACTTCCAACGTACAGTGGTACAGATTAAACACTCATGCTATAAAAGGGAGGAAGGCATCTGGGGGGCATCAATGGGAGGAGAGGCCCTTGATCCTGTGAAGGCTCAATGCTCCAATGTAGGGGAATGTCAGTGTGGGGAGGTGGGAGTGGGGAGGTGGGTGGGGGAGCACCCTCATAGAAGCAGGGGGAGGGGGAGGGGATAGGGGGTTTGTGGAGGGGAAACCTGGAAAGGGAATAATATTTGAAATGTAATTAAATAAAATAGCCAATAAAACAATAAAATAAATAAATAAAAGGGAAGAATGGAACATAGCAAGGGCAGACCAAATCAAGCATCACAACTACCAAGCCTTCCAAACCTTGCAGTTCCAGGTCTGGCTTCGTGAACTAATGATAACATTGTCCAGACTCCCAAGTGTAACATTGTCCCTTTTGCAGCCCTGTTCCTGGCTCACATATGGTTTCTCTCTTGTGCTGGCTCAACTTGGTCTTTGCTGTATTCCTCAGTAGATGTCCCATATTCCTGGCTTTCCAAGAATATTCACATCCTTGGATTTCCATTAGAGTCTAGGTTCTATGTGCCTCACACGACATACAACTCCAAGCACAATACCCATTGCCTGATCTCAGCAGATTTCTGGAATGATGATGTAAGCGTCTGTGGCTCTATAACTCTTGTGTTCTGCATGTCTTTTAAACCAGCAGTATGTGAGAAAACATACCATGTTCTCCAGGATGCTCAGGGCTGTAGCCTTTGGAGATTATTTAGGGGACGGGGGCAAAGGTACTTATTGCCAAGCATGATGGCCTGAGTTGGATGTGGTAGAGAAAAAAGGAACAATTTCCAAGTGTTTGCCAGGACTCCTTTCCACAAATGTATGAATGGATGAGGGAATGAGTAAATAAATAAACATAGCCTGCCTTGCTTGGACTATGATATAAGTACAGTGGCTAAGTGCCTGTACAATAGAACTTTGGAAAATGTTTTCTTAGGCAACAGTTCTTAAGCAGAAAATCTTCATAAAGGCAACCTCTGGACTCTTTACGGGCACTATTCTTTTAAGTGAACATTTTCCAAATGGGTCTTCAGTTTTACAGCTGGAAGCCTTTGATGGGTGGATTCTAGCTCACGAGGCAGCATTCTTCTCAGTGCACTGTAAAGGGTGTTGGCTTTCACTTTCTTCCTTTAACAAGTACAGATGCAGTCTGTTGCACCTTGCAAGCTATGCCTGCACTTTAATGATGTTCTTGTTCCTTTCCCAGGGAAGTGTGTGTTTTTCTTTTCCTCTATGTTTTGTTCTTTCATTATAAAATGGCACAAATCATACTACAGCCTGAATGATAGGTTACCTTGAAATATCCTCTCTGAAACAAATTAGTCTATCACTTTAGAATTTAGATTCACTGAAACTTTCAGAACTTAGCAAATTATAGCCAGTTGCTGTGGCAGACTGTAACATGAATGACCTCATGTCAAGTCCTGATAGTCTTTGTTTCTCTTTGAAATCTTCTGAGCCCAAAATGTGTCTATTGGACACTTAATATTCACCTAGTCCAAAAGAAATATGCTCCACATATATCACCGCCAACATTTCCATTAACATTCTGCTTGCCTTCCCATTCTTCAGAGGGAACATTGAACCTCTGCTTACTACATCTT
The DNA here is from genome assembly GCA_902729485.2 of Mus minutoides. NCBI lineage: Eukaryota > Metazoa > Chordata > Mammalia > Rodentia > Muridae > Mus > Mus minutoides. The sequence continues at coordinate 258,160 of LR750577.1, read as the reverse complement.
ACCATTTCTTTAACTGGAAACTTCAACTTCTTCCATTTTCTTCTAACAAACCAATCCAAAAGTTAGTGTTTGAGTTTTCTCTTTATTTCTGGAACAGACACCGGGACCAAAAGAACTTAGTGTGAGAGAGGTTTAATTTGGCTTACTCCTTGAGATCATACTCCATCATTGAGATAAGTCAGGGCAAGAATTCAAGCAGAAACATGAACTGGAAAACATGGAGGAATGCTGCTTCCTGGCTCTCTCACTTACTCATGTGTGGCTAGCTTTCATGTACCACACAGAACTATCAGCTTACACATGGTATTGTCCAAAGAGAGCTGGACCATCTTCATCAATTAATAATCAAGACAACCAATTCCCCATAGACATACCCATGGGTCAATCTGATCTAGGCCGTTCCTTAATGTTCACTTTCTTCTGATGTGATTCCTGGCTATACCAAGTTGTCAGTTAAAGCTATCTCAAACAGCCAGTTACAGTCAGGTTTGCTATAATAACAGCCCTAAATTTTCCTATCAGTTGTACATATAGAATACTTTTCTTTTTTGTCCGGGGTAAATAACTGAAAAAAACAACTGATGAGGAAAGACTTTGTTTGGGCCTATGGTTTGAATGGGTGCAGTCTATCCTGGTGGGGGAAAGTGGGTCAGTCAGAATAATTGTGGCCACGCCATAAGAACATGAGGAGGCAGTCAGTGAACAAAGACAATAGCTGTTGAGACTTTTGGTGTTATGTTGTATTAGAATCCAGGCCAATGTCTGCTGAAGTCATGCCCAACTGGAACTGTTTCTCTCCCCAGCCTTGTAGCTGATTCTACATGAAAGCCCCAGGCTAACAGGTTTCCATTATAAAAAGCTACCAGTGGACACCCCACAGAATGGATACTGTCTGAGTTAGGGCTTCAATGGCTGCAATGAAATTCTGTGACCAAAAGCCAAGCTGGCTTATTCTCCTACATTGCTGGTCAATACTGAAAGGAGAACAGGACCCCAAACATGGCAGGATCCTGGAGGCAGGAGCTGATGCAGAAACCATGGAGGGGTGCTGCTTACTGGCTTGGTTCTCTTGCTTTGCTCAGCCTGCTTTCTTGTAGAAGCCAGGACTACCTGCATACAAATGGCACCAACCAATAGACTGGCCCTCCTTCATTGATCACTATGAGAGAAAATGCCTTACAGCTGGATTTCATGCAGGCATTTCAATTCAACTGAGGGTCCTTTCTCTTTGATAGCGCTAGCTTGGGTCAAGTTAACACACAAATGAGCTGGTACTGGTACACATTCATTAAATGGGCCCTTTCTCCACATATCCCCTCCTATCTTGAAGGCAACATATTCCTTTTTCCAAATACAAAACTCTCCTCTCCTCTTGCAGGCTGAAAAGAGGAACAGCCTGGTGATAAAGTGAATACCCTGGCCTTCTCATCAAACAGGTGGTATGGAATGTCCTTAGAATCTTAGGAGAGATTCTCACTCTGAAACAGTTGTCTGAATTTATCTCAGAGCCTCTAAATGCGTCTGTCTGTCTGTTTATGAAGTTAATAATTCTAATAAATTTCTTGCTCAAAAGGACAATAATGCCTTAGTATCCCCTTTGAAATTCAAATCCCCGTACTTCACCACATTTTTTGGTATCAATCCTTTTTGAAACATATAGTTTTGACTTGTGCTATTCTGAGTTTACATTGTAAGTGTAGTTCTGATCTCACTTAGGGAATAGTCTGTACCTGTGCACATGAACATTATTTCACAGTTTGGGCTGCTCATCCGTGTTTGTAATCCTGTATCCTTCTAGAGAAGTCAATAATCCCCCTCTGTGTTTTCAAAGACTGTTAATGAGCCTACTTTTCATATTAGAACTGAAATATAGAGTGTATGTTTTATATTTGATTAAGTTGTTGTTTTTGTTTTTGTTTTTGTTTTTTATAACAAGGTCTCACTAAGTATCCATGGTTAGCCTGAAACTGGCTATGTAGACCAGGCTGACTTTGAATTCAGAGATTCACCTGGCTCTGTCTTCTGAGTGCTGTTATCCAAGTCATGAACTACTATGTCCGGCAAGCATATTTTATATTTGTATTACACTAGGTTTAGATGAGGTGCATTTTAAGTATTCAATACCCACTTGTGGCTCATGACCACAGTATGGAGGGCAGGCCTTTTAGAAAGATAATGTTGGAATCACATTCACATCTTCTCTGTCTGTCTGTCTGTCTGTCTGTCTGTCTGTCTCCCATCCCCTCAGCTCTTACTGTACTCCATATCTATCTTGCCTTGTTATTTATTGTCTGTCTTCCCCACCAGTTGTAAAATCTATAATATTTATGATGACTTGTCTGTATTGTTTATCACTCCCTAGGAATAGTCTCAGAACTAAACTGGTGAACAAGAATAATGTGTTTTTATCCCGACATCATGGTATATGACTGTAATCTCAGCAGGCAGAAGGTAGATGCAGGAGGATTAGGTGTTCAAGGTCATCCTAAGATACATTACCAGTCCAAAGCCAAGTTGGGCTAAATGAGACTTTATAAAAACTCTCACATCAGAGAGAAATAAATGTGTAAAGGATAAAGAAAATTTTAATTTTCTCTAGTTTTTTTAGTTTAAAAGAACAAAATGGAAATGAAAATTACCAAGATAACCACTGGGTTTTAGGACTGAGCTGATGGCCTACCTTATGTCAGTTTTTATAAAATAAAGTTTAAATACTAGTTTTGAGGATAATACAGAAAATACTTTTGTGATTATAACATAGAGACTTTCATCTGTGCAGACACAGGTTATAAAGGCTTCAATTTTTTTTTCTTTCCTTTTTGGCTTTTTGAGACAGGGTTTCTCTGTATAGCCCTGGCTGGCCTCGAACTCAGAAATCGGCCTGCCTCTGCCTCCCGAATGCTGGGATTAAAGGCGTGCACCACCATGCCCGGCTTAAGGCTTCAATTTTTAATGATGGAAGCCCACATAGTCCAAAATACATTTACTTCAGCTTTTATTTTTAATTCTAAAGAAGTGATCAAATAGCATTGAATAAATTAAAGCCAGAGATAATGGATTGAAAACTGATGTATCTGGTCTCTTAGCATATGATTTTTATATCGAAGCACAGTGACATCTGTGTGTGTTTACATAGGAATGGGCGCATACAGATGAAATAAGAGTGATGTTTATATGGACCTCTGAGCTCTATATTATTTCTTTATATACTCATATACAGTATGCTGTTGCCTATATTACAACATTTGTACTTAATACTAATTTTGCTATTCATATTCATGTCAATTGATTTTGAAACTGTTCTATTGTAATAAATGTAGATAATTTTAAAAATTCTGTAAATCAGGATTTTCCATGTAAGTATTATTTAATATAAACAGGCATGTACTTGGCACACTTAAGCAATATTGTTAGTATAGAGATTTTTTTTTCCTGTAATAGTGTTTATAGAAATTTATGTCTCAAATACATTTTGTTGGAAGATGTGATGAGTTCAACTAAATTTGCCATATCAGCTGTAACATAATCTCAAATTTCCTCTGGAAGCTTTTCCTAACCTAAACTATAGGTTTTTTTCTCCAATCATGATAAGAGAGTAAATAATTTGTAGTTGAGCTTCTTTTGACCTTTTATCTGACTTAAGTGATTGTTTTTTAATGGGAGTCCTTTGGGGAAATCAATTGCCTTGATTCTCTAAATGGTTTTGATCTCCGTGTAGGTGGAGTTAGGCTCACCAGGCTTATTCAGGTCAGGTGGCTTTGAAATACATTAGTGACCTGAGGTCTGGTTCAGCAATTTGCTGTTTTGGTCCAAACCTACTTTCCTACAGGTAAGCACTGTAGGCTTTACATCGTTCCTGCAGTACTCATCCTGAATACTTGATTTCTTCTAGTGATACCTTAGAATGTAGGAGTGAGTAAACTGGAAAAATAAATGCCAACATGCTAGAAATGATACAAATTCCTCTGGACTGATTAATGTGATCATTTGTGTATGTCTGGTCAAGGAGTGGCATTACTAGGAGGTGTGGCCTTTTTGGAGTAGGTGTGTCCCTGTGGGTGTGGCCTTACAACCCTCATCCTAGCTGCCTCATCAGACTTTCACTATCTGCCTTCAGATGAAGATGTAAAACTCTCAGCTCTGCCTGCACCATGCCTACCTAGATGCTGCCATGCTCCCACTTTGGTGATAAGGGACTGAACCTCTGAACCTGTAAGCCAGCCCCAATTAAATATTATCCCTATAAGAGTTGCCTTGGTCATGGTGTCTATTCACAGCAGTAAAACCCTAAGGCAATTTACTCTCATTTCTGAATCTGTTCAGAAGATGCAAGCTTTTATAAGACTTCTGAAGATCAACTTCTTTTAGATTTTAAATTTAGGTTATAAATGTCAGGTATAATTTTAGTTGATTATTTAAAGCAACAGAAGATTTCCAGGTGAGAAATATTATGCCTGGCATTAGGGAGATTACAGGTGTAAATAGGGAACCAATGCAAACAATGGGCACCGTTAAGATGGGTTTTTATCTATTACTATAAGAATTTAGTAGGACATTTTATTCCCAAAAAGATGGGACACAAAGTAGATGATGATGATGGGTTATATAGGAAATGTATATGTGGTAAAACATGAGGGATTACTAGAATTTCACCCCACAAAGACATCTTGTACTAGAGAATGCATATATGCCTTAAAAGGATAAATAGAAGAGTTGTGGTAGGATTATTTTGTTAGATTACATTGGTAAAAGTAGCCCTATTGTCTGTACAAGGTTGAGGGTGCATTATCAATGTGAACTAATGCTGGGAAGAGGGGAAGAAAGCTGGTAGTGAGGTGAAAGATTTCTGTTTCCTCAGATGTTATTTAGTACGCTGTTGAATAATGCCAGTATAGGCTGCACTGATCCACTGTGTTATTTATGGAGTTGCTCCGTTTTCCTGACATGTCCCTAGGATTCCATCTTGCACGGAGCCTCTCAGAAGTATAAATAACTCTTAATAATGATTGGGGAAAAGATAAAAAGGAAAGATAGAGGTCATATCAAGCTTATAAGGGAATTTACATCTAACCTTGTCACCGATTTGGTTATTTGACTTATATATAGAAAATATATTTAGGTTTTTACCAAGAAGATAAATTTGACAGGAATAGATGTATAGTCCTGTATTTAGTTCATAAAAGCCACTTGCAAAGTGCCGAAGAGATTTTTACAGAAAACAAAGAAGAATTTATTTGACTGTAAGCTAGATAAGGAGTAATATGACTGCTGAAAAGCAATAGCAACAATAAATACTGTTGACCCTTCAGATAGGTGGACATGCTAACTGAAGTCACTAGATGAATTGATTTAAAAAACCCCAAATTAATCAGGACATTAGAAACTACATAAATACTCTATTCACATATAATTCTAGAGATGAATGAAGTTGAGTTGTAGGACTCTTTGACAATGATCTGTCCGATTAAGATATACTTGCCAAAGAAGAGAGGTACGCAGATCACAAAGAAAAACTCCATAAATGTGATTACTTCTAAGCCGTGACTTCTGACTGCTTTGGAATTTCTCATCTGTCTGTTGGAAGAACTCATGAGAACCTTTTGTATAGTGTGATTATATCCTTCTGACTCCCTCTCAGCTTTGGGCAGGTGGTAAGGTTGAAGGCAGAAGCCATAGCCTTAGATATCCTTTGGAAAGTTAGTATTACTTGCAAACAGCAATAGAATGTATTTAGTGTTTCTAAATGGTCCAGAGATTTTTCTCTCCAAGAGATACACCCAAATACAGTCAGAGTGGTTATAAAACCCTAGAGTTGACTTCAGACTTCCTGGCCTGAGTGTCCACAGTTTGGATTAAGTGATCTGTAGTTTTAAGGAACTATCACTTGTCTTCATCCCCAGGAGACATTTGATAACATCTGCAGAAATTTCTGGTTGTTAGAATTGTATCAGGGAGGTGGTAGTGGATGTATGTCACTGTCTTGCTATGGATAGAGGCTATGGATATTGTGAACAATTCTATGAAGGCTCTCTCATAAACATAGGGCAGAGTATATCCCCAACTGCTACTTATGCAGAATTTGAGAAAGTTGTAACTCAGGATTAGTTTGAAAATGATTTTTTTTTCCCTAGGGGTAAGTCTCTGTGTCTCCATTTAATCAGTCATTTTATTTGATTTCAAGTCTATTTTAAATTCTCTTTAAAGATATAAAGATGTGGGCTGAAGAGATGGCTCAGTAGTTAAGAGCACTAACTGTTCTTCCAGAGGTCCTGAGTTCAATTTCCAGTAACCACATAGTGGTTCACACCCATCTGTACTGGGATCTGACACCCTCTTCTGGTGTGTAGGAAGACAGCTACAGTGTCTTCATATACAAAAAATAAATCTTTAAAAGAAGAGATATAAAGATGTAACACATTAAATATGATGCTAGACTCTAGAGTTAATTCTGGATATCTGTAAGTAAAGTTTGTCCAATTTCAAGTTAACTCTCCCACTGAAAGGATAATAATCGAGATGCGATTTCTAGCTAGTTGATGCTTGTGTCTTTAACCCATTGAAGAGCTTTATTAATTCATCCTGGATGAGAGGTTAATCTGACATTAGGAAGAATCAGACTCAGAGAACATTTAAAACACATCATTCAGTTTTATTATGTTCAAGAACACAGTTCTCTTTTGTTGTTGGAATTCAGGGAGAGAAAGTTAGTCTGGGCATCTTTAGGAACTTATTTTTCTGCATACACAGTCCCTTATAATTAGCCATTCATTGTTTGGGTGCAAACACTGCTGTGAAAGTGGTGATTGAACCAGTGCTCTCATTTTCTCTTCAGCAGAAGCACTGTTTGCACTATTGATTTGCTAACGAATCTATTTTATAATATAATGGCGTGGGTGCGAAGCTTGCCCAGTGCTTCTAAAATACAGTAAATCCTTAGAGTTCTTAGAGATGACACACAACACCCTAGTTATTCACTTTGCTTTCATTAAGCAGAGAGATTTGTAGAATACAGCAGTCACCCTTGTAATACGTTGAAGCTGTGATTTAAATTTAACTTCATAAGGTATCTCTCAGAGATGTTCACACATTTAATGATATCCGGCAAGCCTCTAATGAAAGTTTTTTCAAAGTAATAAGATGGAAAAGAAGCACTGGGATATGCTCACGTTGGATACTGAAATCATTTTGGCTAGATGCGTCAGATTAGAGATTGCACCAGTTACTGATTGCAACTATTAGGTAGTCCCCTCATGTAGGAGAGCCAGCTATTGATTTTTGAATTTGAATTTCTTTCTAAATAATTGATTTTTTTTTCTGTTGGGATCCTTATCTCAGCTTCTAAAACTTAGAGGAAGGGGAAGTTCCTCTTATTTCAGCTACCTGAACCAGCTACCTGGTGATTTGATTAATTTTCTTACCCTTGCTAACCTAGAAATGAGTCACATAGAGTATTCATAGAACACATACAATTAATGAGTCCCATTGTGTATACATGGAGGGAAAAATGTGCTTCAGTCACAGTCAATGTTTGATAGATTCACTTTAAATAACTCATTTCCAATATTTAGTTCCTAGAATCTTGCTTTTATTTCTGCATTCATATATGTTTCATTATTCTACTACCCACAGTGAAAAGCACACATGGAACACTGGATTAAAACTAAATATGAGCTTTGTGAAAGAAATAAACACATATTGACTTTATTAACATCTTAGATTAAGAACTATTCTATGGCTAAATTGGAAAACTTTATTTAAATGTCAAGTAAGTAATATGCATACCAACTACAGGTTTCATGTGTCTCAAACCAAACACACTCTGGATCAGCTGAACATCACTCTGGGTGTTTTGTTAATTGAATGTAGGTTTATGTGATAATTTGCTAGAACTACTTGCCTCCCAGATGGCAGGGCAGTTCTATAAGTTAAGTTTGCCTACAGATAATAAAATTACAACAATGGCTGGAATCTTCAAAAATGAGCTTCTAGCGGTAGGGATATTTTGCAACATTGTGAATTAACAACCCTGACATTCCACTGAGCTTCAGTGTATGGAGCTGATGCTAGGGGTGTGTTATAGGGTATGATGGAATGAAGTATTATCACATGACTTAAATTTGTCATGTCCTCCACTCCAGGTAGAGTAGACAGAATGCTCCAGCCCTCTAATTACATGTTTGGTCATTTTGTTGAACAGCCTCCATGCTGAAACTGGAGTCACCTCATTATTAAAACAAAAATATTCCCATCTCTAAGGAAATTCCAAGTAAATTTGAAACATCTTGTCATAAACTCAAGACAAAAATTAGATAATTTCTGTCCTGTGTCCCAAGCATATATTATAAACAAACAAACTGGATTCAATGGGTTTTTTATTGTATGCTTACAATATGGTAGTTATTATCTTAATCATAAACCAATTAAAAGATATATACCTGCAAGAGCATAATTACAATGAAAGTCTTGAGGTCGATAGAAGTCATTTATAATAACCAAAGAAGGGAACAACTATCAGAGTGCTTTTAACACATTGTGAGAGTTATTCAGACCAAACAGATAGGAGGGACTAGGGGTGAGGTTAGAATTTTGAAGAAAGGAATGGATTACTTGAGAAATGTTCTGTTGAGTAAAGGAGTGAGTGTGTGTGTGTGTGTGTGTGTGTGTGTGTGTGTGTGTGTGTGTGTGTGTGATCTATGGGAATACTTGGCAGGAAACTGTTTCAGTAATGAGGACTAGCTCTTGAGACAAAAGAGTGTTTACATTTTGGTATAGCAGCAGAGAACAGGATGTTTTCAATAGCTTTTCAAAAATGTTGACTGAATTCATATAAAAGTAAGGTCTTAGAGTGAAATCAGTTTGCTGTAAAATAAGAACAGAAAAAAAACCCTTTTTGTTTCAAAGCCATTGAGTTTTCTAATGACAAAGGACTAACAAAGTCCAAAGCTTATCCTGGAGGCTGCTGGCTTTAGGTTATTCATCTCAGTTTTGTCATGATTGTGATAATAAAGAAAATATTTATATATATTGAACTACCAAGATTTAAAAGCTTTGAGGGAAACTTTGCCTATAAAATGAGATATATTTATTGTAAGAAAAACTGAGAATCACTTTTGAAGGTCCAAACTGGAGAGTGAGGAAACCAAATTTAAAGCAGAAACTTTGGTTATATATACAAGAAATTTCATGAAAATCTTAAAACACCCATAAAACTCATTGACCCTGGAAAAGGCAAGCTGGCACCTACACTGAGTCTTCAGCTCTTTGTCTTTGTAAGGTAATGTACTGTGTACACTAACAAAATATAAAGATTAACACAAACTCAGCCACAAAACCTCTGATATATAATCTGTCCTACCTGCAAGATTTGCTAGGGCAATAGTGTCACAAAGCTTTTGGGAGAAGGCAACCCATGTCTGATTTGACTTAAGATCCAATGAAGGATAAGAAACCCATACTTGGTGGTATTGATTAATGATCGAGAACTAGAGACTAGATATCATAGAGAATTATGGTAAAACCAATAAATATTGGATTAAAAGTAATAAGTAAGGTAACAATAAGATGACTATTCTGCTATTCTGCTATACAATAAGTAAGGTAACAATAAAGTGACTATTCCCACACTATCCTGCTATACTCAAATATCAGTGCTGTATTCAGCCATCATCAGAGAAGCTTCCTCCTGTAGCAGATAGGAACAAATATAGACACCTACATCCAGACATTATGCAGAGAATGAGACCTGGGAACACATAGCTGTAAATGGGATATTCCATCAAATCTCTCCCCTCAGAGCTAGGGAGAGATTTGATGGAATATCCCATTTACCCTTTGACAGAGGAAGAAGAAACAGAGAGAGTGTAAAAATTAGAGAGGATGGAGGATATTGGAAGAACAAGGCCCTGTAAATCAACTGAACAAAGCTCATATGAACTTAAAGAGACTGAAGCAAGAAACACGATGCCTACATGGGTCTGCACCAGGTGCTCTGTGTATGAATTATAGTTTTCAGTTTAGAACTTTTATGGGCCTCCAGCATGTGTGAACAAGCGAGTCTCCGATTCTTGAGACGTCTTTTGGTGCTTCTTTTTCTCTGTTGACTGTCTTTGACTAATTTCAATGTGATAGTTTTTGTTATCTTATTAACACATACACACTCAATACACTCTAAAATAGGGTAGTTTGAAGGCCTTTTACAAAGATAGTAATATTCTGCTGTTTTGTTGATTTGATAAATAAATCTGTATTTCCTGAGTAAACATGTTTTACTTTCTTGTATTATCTTGTTCTGCATGACAAATTGAAATATAAAATGTGAGACATTAGTAAAATATTGAAGAACTTCATTATATTAGAGAGTGTCCCTTCTTTATTAGCTGTAGCACAGAATTAAATATATATCCATGTACTATCTCCCAAGCAACAGTTGGTTTATCTGGTATATATATATATATATATATATCATATATATATATATATATATATATATATATATGATATATAATATATATGATATATGGTTTATGAGAGGATTAATGAGGATTAATGCATAGAATAGCAAAAGCACTAAAAAAACTTATCAAAAGTAATAATATTACTAATTATTGTTACCAAAATGTAACAATAAAATGACTTACGTTACTAAATAAAGAGTTTTGAAAATAAGAAATACCAACGCCTAGGAGGAAAAGTAACATTTACTCACTTGGTGTAAACATAATGTTAGAGGCTTACTGCTGAATAAGCTCATCCATTCTAGCTCTTGGTGAACTCTGGCTGGCTTGCTCAACTCAGCTGTTCTAGTCAGCTCCTCTCCAAGCTGACTGATTCAATCTGGTTTGTCTTAGTTTCCCACTGAATTGCTCTGCTTAGTTTCAAACTAACTCTAGCAATTTGTTCTAATATTCTGGCTTCTTCTTAGACTCTGGCTTCAACACCGTCTGGTACACAAACTGAATGGAACTAAACAATTCAATTGTACTGCCTCCTGCACTGACTGATTAAACTGATTGAACAGAACTGACCTGAACTCAATTCCACTGACTGCATTCAATTGCACTGACTCCCAGCTCTGTAACTCTGAGCTGCATCAAACTGACTGCTTTAAACTCAACTAACTGGCTAGAACCCAGAGATCTGCATGCCTCTGTCTACTGAGTGCTGGGGATTAAAGGTGTGTACCACCATGCCTGGACCTATGCTTATTTATTTATTTGTTTATTTGTTTATTTGTTTGTTTATTTATTTATTTATTTATTTATTTTTACTTACCTCTGTATCCTGGGATTAAAGGCGTGTCTGTGTTCTAATGGAATCACACAGACCTAGAAGGTCTTTATATATGATCCCTTGCCAGAACAGCCATGTTGTTGGATTAAAATTCCTCTACACTTAAGGAATATTATAAAGAGTCTTCAGCATCTTTAGCCATGAGAACATGAAGATGTAAACCCTTTTAATATTCCATCTTATCTACGAAGAATAAATATGGGCAAGAATACAAATGATGGCAAATGCTAGCATGGTTGTGAGATAAGGAGAATCCTTATAAATTGTTAGTAGAAGTGTAAACTAGTGTAGTTACTTTGTAAATAAGTCTGGAAGATTAAAGAAATTCTAAAACTAAGCTACTCTTATATCGTCTAGTTATTCTGTTTCTGGTTGTATACTCAGAGGACTCTATCATTCTATGAGGACACGTGCACTGCCAGGCTCATTGTTGCTCTATTTACAAGAGGTAGTAAATGGAAAGAGCCAAGATACACATCAGCTGAAGAATGGATAATAAAAATGTAGTTTAAATATATGATGGAGTTTTATTTAGCTACAAAGAATAGGGAAATTATGTAAATGAAGGTAAACAATAAAAGTGGGGAGAAATATGCTGTGTGAGTTAATATAATCTTTAAAGAAAACTGTAACATGAATGAACTCTCTCATATTCAGATCCTACCTTCAACTCTTTATTTGTTTGCTTAATTTTGAATAACTGTGGGAATCTAGAGGCTGGAAACTGGACATGTGTGGGGATTCTTACAGAAAGGGAAACAGTAGAAACACTTAAAAGGAAAGTAGAGAATGAGGTGATAACATTTAACCATGAAGTGGGGTATGGAGCTTGGGGAAATGAGAGGACTAAAGTTGGGTATATTAACTAAAACTGAATGGTGTATGTGAAAGCAATATAGAAATCTACTCCCTTCAAATACAAATGAAAAAATAAAGTCAAAATAAAGGAGCTGTTCTGCCTGGCTAGACATTGTTGTTCCAAAAAGCAGTGTTGAAGTCCACCAAAAGACCCTCACTCACAAAGACCACAGCGATCGACATCACTGCAAAGCTCAAGAGATTTTTTTTTTTTTTTTTTATCCAACACGTTGGGGACCCCTGCCCTCCCAGCACACAGGCAAGAGGAGAGATCCTGAACAAACAAAGAGCACACGTTTTATACCTTGTAAGGGGAAGATTTAGGTAACAAGGCTAGCTGGCTTATTCTAATTGGTGTAGCAAGTAACTCTTTCAGGCATTGGTTGATTTGCATAGGGTGACTAACTTTGGCCTAGTCCCTCACTCTGCTTGCCCCTATGGTTTTTTTCCTTTGCATTGTTTAGTGGGCCAACCTCCTTATCTGGCTCTGCACTTGGCCTGCTAGTATAGTTTGGAAAGTCCCTCTCAGGGGGTAAGGGGCTGAGTGATCTTGAATTTATTTTGGATACTAGTTCTCCACTTTTTCTCTGGTGCATTTCATTCCTGAAATGATGTCTCGCTTTGTTGCAGCTGTTGATATTGTTGTCTGAGCATCAAAACTTGTACTGTACTTAGGTGATAAAGGATGCATGGGCCAAAGGATAAGAGCAGAAGTAGGATAAGAAGAGGTAGTAAGAAGGACTAGGTAAGGACCCTTCCAGTGAGGCTCAAGGGTCTGGGCACGTTGTCGGCACATGTTGAGAAGATCTCCAACTGGAACTGGTGAGATGTCTTTGGGGTACCCAGCTCATTCCCTGCTGCCAATTGCCCAGCTCATTCCCTGCTGCCAATTGTGATCAGATTTCCTTCTGCACCACCTGCAAGCCTTTTAACCTAGCATACAGATCATTATTACTACAACATGTGGGTTCAATCACATCATTTAAAACAGTGAAGGATGCAGGAGCCCCATAAAGGATCTCAAAAAGAGTAAGACTGAATTGAGAGGGAGTATTTCTGGTTCCAAATAGGGTGAAGGGGAGGAGTACCACCCAGTCTGTGCCAATCTCCATGATTAATTTTGACAAGGTCTCTTTTAAGGTTCCATCCATCCTTTCTACCTGTCCTGAGCTCTGAGGTCTGTACACACAATGTCATTTCCATTCATCATCTAAATACTTGGCTACCCCTGGCTTACCTGGGCAACAAAGGCAGGGCCATTATCTGACTCTATTGATTTTATCACTCCAAACCTTGGAAAAATTTCTTCAATAATCTTGATGACCATCTGAGCAGTCTTATTTTTACAGTGAAAAGCTTCTACCCATCTCCAAAAAGTATCCACAAAAGCCAGAAGGTATCTATACCCATATTTTCCAGGTCTTACCTCAGTAAAATCTATCTCCCAGTGGATGCTGGGTCTGTCTCTTCCCTGGAACCACCATAGTGTGTCAGACATTGAGTTTTTGGCAGGGCATACACTTGTGCACCCTGCTCCACAAGGTGTTTTAAACCTGGTACATGATACTTAGTCTTAGAGAATGTCTGAATGAGCTTGCTTACCCCTAAGTGAGTCCACTGGTGCATCTGTTTGATTATAGCCTCTGCTTGTCTTTGTGGCAGGATTTTCTTTTCCCCCAGAGGTATACCACAGTCTCTTATTTTTGTTGATCTGGTGACTGAAATCTTTGGAAATGAGAGCTAAGTCGTCTGCTGTGTCGGTAAATTTGAGCTCCATTGCCAGAAGCACCAGCAGGGCCATGGCGCTTGTGCCTCTCAGTCTGCCATGTTATTGTTCCTTGCTATCATGGTATCTTTCTTCTGGTGACTAGGACAGTGGATGATGTTTACCTTGGCAGGGTCATGAAGGGCCATCAGTAGAGCCAGTATTTCCTCTTTGTTCCTAATTCCTTTTCCTCCCAATTTCAGTAGATACCTCTGTTGATATATGGCCCCATGGACATGGGCTATGGCAAAAGCGTACCTGCTATCCATGTAGATGTTGAGTCTTTTTCCTTTTCTCAATTCCAAGGCCTTAGTGAGGGCAATCAGTTCTGTCTTTTGGGCCGACATGTCCTCTGGCAAGGCCTGTGCCCAGATAACTTGGTGTCCGTCTACCACAAATGCTCCAGCATGTTTTCTCCCTTCTTCTAGATAGCTGCTTCTGTCTGTGAACTAGGTAACATCTGTGCCCTCTAGTAGCTGGTCTGTCAGATCTTTATGCCACCCATGTGCCTCAGCAAGAACTTGTTGACAGTCATGGACAGGGGGCTCTAAGTGTGGGTCTGGGAGCAGCTTAGCTCGGTTCAGACTTGGTGGGGGGGTGCAAAAGTGACTCTATCTGAGTTGAGCAACAGATTCTGGTCATAGGTTATGCAGGCATTGGTCAACCATCTATCTGGATGCTGGTAGATCACGATCTCCAGTGTGTGAGGGGCTGATACGACTAGATCTTGTCCATTGTCAACTTGTCTGCATCTTTGACCAATACTGCAACAGCCACCACGATCTACAAACAGGCAGGCCACCCTGCTGCTACTGTATCTAGCTTCTTTGACAGGTAGGCGACTGGCCTCTTCCAAGGACCCAGCTTCTATATTATCACTCCTTTTGCTCTCAGCCACGAACAGGTGGGAGGGTTTGGTCATGGGATGGGGGCTCTTCTTCTTGGGGAAGTCTCTCACCCAGTGTTCTTTTCCTTTACAGTAAGCACATTGATCTTTAGCCAAAGGCTCTCTGTGGTTGCCCAGTTCTGTCTTGCAAAACTCTATGGTTTCCCTAACTACTGTGGCCAGTACTTTATACAAGTTTCTCTCTTGTCTCTTATCCCTTTTTAATTCCCTGGCTTCCTGTTCCTTCTGCTTATCATTTCTAAGTGCTAGCATTATCAGCACTACCTTGCCAGGCTCTAGTGTTTGTTATTTACCTCTCTTTGCTTCTGTTTTCCTGACTATAATGGAGAGCTCATACAACATTCTCTTCCTCTCTCTCTCTCTCTCTCTCTCTCTCTCTCTCTCTCTCTCTCTCTCTGTGTGTGTGTGTGTGTGTGTGTGTGCTTGTGTGCGTGTGTGTGTGTTCCTCCTCCTTGTCTTTGTTTCCTTTGGATGTTATCCAATATCACATCCCCATCCTGTCACCCATCCTCCCCCATAGTTCGCCTCTGCCCTGGTTTATCCTTCTGTCTTACTGCATATCTCTGATTCTGATTCTGGTCTCTGTCTTTGTCAGCCTGTTCATGTGTCTCACCACTTGTGCTTTGTCCTTCTGTCCATCATGCTTCCTATTTCTCTATAGCAACCCTTGCTCTTGCCCACCTCTCCTCAATGTTAATCACTCCATTTGCTACTGTCATCCTTCTCTCCTGAGTCTGTTTCTCATTATATCTGCTGAAGCTTTGCTCTTCCTTACCCTTGAGATCTCCATGCCTAGAATCTCTATGGGTTTAATCTTTCTTTCGTCTTAACTTCTTAGCATCACTTTCCTTTAGCCAAAAGGAAAGTGCTCCTCCCTCCCTCCCTCCCTCCCTCCCTCCTTCCCTCCCTCCCTCCCTCCCTTCCTTCTTTTTTTGTTTTTTGAGACAGGGTTTCTCTGTATAGTCCTGGATGTCCTGGAACTCACTCTGTAGACCAGGCTGGCCTCGAACTCAGAAATCTGCCTGCCTCTGCCTCCCAAGTGCTGGGATTAAAGGCATGCGCCACCACGCTGTACTTTCTTAACAACCTGCACAACTCTCTTACCGACTTGTCCTGCAATCCTTCTAACTTCTGTAATTTCCTTTTACGTTAGTCAGATTGGGTGGAGCACTTCCCAGCCCCATGGAGATGAGACCTGCCATTAGAGCTTGGTGATAGGCTTTCAGGTGCTCCCTACTGTCAGCTACCCTCCCATCTGAGAGGGCCTCTCGTCTGTGCCCAGGATGTTCTTCCTAGCCTCTAAGAGCATTCTCTGCCTTTCCTCTCAGTCAGGCACAGTGGGGCCTCACAGTGGCGGCCTTGAGCTCCTTGCTCTGCCTAGCTCCACCTCGCTCTGCCTCACTCTACCTTGCTCTGCCTTGTGGCCACACAGCCCAGATGTGAGCGCAAGGGGTATGGGAATGGGGCTGGGGACACCCGAGGAGGCTCAGGAGCGCAGCGCCTTTCGCCTGGGCCCCTACACCAGTGGCACTCTGGTCACTCTGGGCGGACGTGCCTGAACTCCCTTGGCTCTGGATCCACGAGTAGGGCCTATAGTCTGCCACATTAGTGATGCAAGGAAGGCAGCAGTACCTGTTCCCCACCAGCTGCTCCCTGGAGTTGGGGATAAAAAGGGGGATAGGGCAGTGGTGGAGGATCTGAAAGGAGAAGGTCAGCATTGGGATCTGACAGGATTCTCAGGTTTTTCCCAGAGGGCTTAAGTACCAACCAGTAGGGGACCTGTGGGTGAGAGAAAAGGGCAGGCCCAGAGGGGTGGGTTGTGTCTGTTCCATGATTCTCAAAACAGTGTCAATCCAAAAGACATGCAAGACACACACAGAAACCATCCTCCAGGTGACCACCACACAATAAAAATTGAATCAGATGGCCTGGCATGATTACTTCCCCTGACCAGATGGAGTTAGACCCTCTCAGTGTCTTTCTCCCAGCAGGTGACCAGAGCTTCCTCTGAGCCTCCCATTGGCCCTGCATTCCGGAATATCTGCCCGCTGCTCTGGCAAATATCAGACAAAATGAAAACAAAACAGAATCAGAAGGCAGTCTAGCAGATGACACACAAGGGATCAAGACAGACAGACTGAAACAGAAACAGACAGGGATCCCACTTTACCTTGCTCAAGCAGTCCTCCAATGCACGGTATCTGGATCCTCCTGAGGAGGATCTTCCCTGCCAATGCACCAAATGTTGGAGTCCACCAAAAGACCTTCATTCACAAAGACCACAGAGATCGACATCACTGCAAACCTCAAGAGGTTTTTATTTATTTATTTTTATTTTTTATTGATCCAACACATTGGGGATCCCTGCCCTCCCAGCACACAGGCAAGAGGAGAGATCCTGAACAAACAAAGAGCACACGTTTTATACCTTGTAAGGGGAAGATTTAGGTAACAAGGCTAGCTGGCTTATTCTAATTGGTGTAGCAAGTAACTCTTTCAGGCATTGGTTGATTTGCATAGGGTGACTACCTTTGGCCTAGTCCCTCACTCTGCCTGCCCCTATGGTTTTTTTCCTTTGCATTGTTTAGTGGGCCAACTTCCTTATCTGGCTCTGCACTTGGCCTGCTAGTATAGTTTGGAAAGTCCCTTCAGAGGGGGCAGGGGCTGAATGATCTTGAATTTATTTTGGATACTACAGCAGTAGGTTACTGGTCAAATTTTACCCTCTTTCTTGATCCCTGTACCCTATTCATTTCCTCTTGCTCCCTAGTGACCACTCAGTGTTCATGCTTATATCACTTTAGTTTCCATGTATGAATAATAAAATATTTTAGTCTCTACAGGGTTTATTTCATGCAATCAAAGATTCTCCCCTTCTACCCATTTTGTAAAAAGTTGTCTCTGTAGACATATATTCCAACAAATTCAATAAAACTGTTTTAGAACTTGGCTTTAGAAATAGGCTTTTCTGAATGCAGCAATACATTGTCTATTGATGACATGTTCCCATTAGTAGAGGATAAATTTTACTTTAGAACATTTTTTAGTAAAGTAAGTCAGTTGAATATGAAATGGAAGAATTGACTTAATAAATTTTAATTTTGGTAAAAAAAATTGGATATGATTTAAATTGTTATAAGACTTTAAATTGGTTTCTAAAACAGTTAAAACTTGGCCTTACCAAATGAACGGCTTAGAGTCTTCTCTACATAATGGACTACAGCATAAGAACATTTGGTGTTTTAGTAAAATAATCAGACTTGTCATACTTAAAATCAATTTTATCAACATAACAAAGCAATATAATTCACAAAGATATTTATATAATGTACTTGAATATTGCTATGCTTATTTAGAAGTTGATTATTTCTTTTATGGAACAATTAATTAATAAAAATAATTGAATACTTGAATAAAAGTTCAGATATTTATACAACAAATATGTAATTATATTTCTGAAAGTTATGCTTTTACTTCCAGAGGTATTTAATTTCAGTCAGTTGATGACTGAAGAGAACCAATCTTCATTTTTCTTAAAGTTACTAGCATATGCTCTTATCAATCATGTTTGGATTATTAGACTGAAGGATGGAAAACTCTTTTCCTTCCAATTTTACAAAGATGTAAAATTCATTTAATTTAGTCATAAACTTGCTTTGTGTCAGCCCTGTGTCAACTAGGATGCTAGGAAATTCATAGATAATATTATGGTGAAACTGCATTAGATATACTGTGTATATTAAAACTGTAAATAAGACAGAAGGTAAGCGAGTGAGGAAGGAGACAAGGCCTCAATTGAAGTTTTTAAAATCTCATTGATATGAGTTTAAAATAAGACTTAAAGGGGAACATAAGGACAATTTATTGAATTTAGAGAAAACAGCCGACAGGTGAGAGGAAACCTAGGCAGCAGCCAGGAGGAGGGAGGGGGAAGAGAGGAAGGGAGAGAGAGAGAGAGAGACAGACAGACAGACAGACAGACAGACAGACAGGCAGACAGACAGAGACAGAGAGAGCAGAAAACTACAGTTCTAACATAACACAGATAGAATAGTTCACAAATGGGTACACGGGAGAGAACAAAGAATTATGTTGCTTAGGTCTTTGTTCCTTATAGCTTCTATTGAAGAAGCTCAATTGTCCCTCTTTCAGAGTGACATGTACCTTGAACATGAAAGCAATGAGCTGTGTTTTGGGACCACCAAGAATGCAATGTTTAGCTTTAATGTTATTTGGTTTAGCCTTTCAGTCAGCTAAGAGTCTCTCTGAGTGTATTAGGACCAAGGATGTGTCTAAGACAGGAAGGGATAACAGCTAATTTAGCTGCTTGTGATTATTTCACCTCCAGTTTTGCTAAGTTGTGAGTCAGAGTGAAGTCCTTGTCATTGGCTCATCTTAAGTCCTATAATTACTTACAAACAGCTTGAGCAGTTTTCATATTCCCTGAAAGGCCATAGATGCTTCTTTCTCATCTAGCTGTGGAAAGCTAGTTAGTACTTAAAATGGAGTCACAAATAGCCCAGCAATCGTCCACTATAGTACATGAAGTACCTATTTTTAATTAAACGAATTAATCAGTGTAGGTGGAACTATGCATATGTGCTTGTCTAATGATGAATGTGTCCAGCAAAGAGGTTGACAAAAGGGTCTTTCTTCAGACATTTTCCATTCATCCTTTGAAAAAGGGATGCCACTCAATCTAGGGTTCCCTGATTCAGTTAGTTTGGCTGGAAACTGAGCCGCTGGGATCAGCTTGCCTCTCCTCTTCCTCTGCCTTCCAGCTCTGGGGTTACAGATTCCTACAAACTTACTTGACTTTTATGTGAGTTCTGTGCTTCCAAACCCTGGACCTCATACTTGTGTGTCAAGCACTCTATTGACAAAATAAACTCTATACCATATTAAATTTTAAAAATTCGTTTTCTATTAGGCCTTATTAACTCTTGATTAGGGAATTTGTGTTGGAGAAAGCCTGTCTATGGCATCCTGAGACATACGCATAGGTCCCCAATGGAGGCTGGAAGTTGATGGCTATAAAGGACTACTTTATTTCCCTTGTTGCTGC
The DNA here is from genome assembly GCA_902729485.2 of Mus minutoides. NCBI lineage: Eukaryota > Metazoa > Chordata > Mammalia > Rodentia > Muridae > Mus > Mus minutoides. The sequence continues at coordinate 238,276 of LR750577.1, read as the reverse complement.
CTAGCACCCCATATCACAGCATCACATGTGGATATCCTGTGCTGTCAATAGCTGGTTTTCTTCACACAAATTCACTGCTATAGATAGTGGAGAAAAGACAGAGACTATCTTGTTGGGGTCCGGGAGCTCCTGCAATCTCAGCCTCCATCTTGTCCCTGGGCAAGGAACATCATCTAACACTCTTTGCTTCTTCCACTATCTTGCTTCCATTCCGTAGTAATTGACTCCAGACATTTTACAACCTGGGCATTCCTTCCTTTTATAATGAGGGCACTTATTTCTGGACCTTTTACAATGGGGACATTCCTTTGACATTATTGTGTTACTTAGCATCAGTTTGGCCTATAAACCTGAGCAAATACTGTCTGTGGTTTTCAGCTTTATAAGCCCTCCATTTACCAAGAGTAAACGAGGCTTGAACAGGAATTTTGTCTTGCCTCCTTCCTTCACGTCTCCTGATCCAAATTTGTCGTTGCAGCTTCCTGTTGTATAAGTCCTACAGGTCAGGGCAACTTATCATTGGGAATAACTGGGAAATTTTAAAATCAGCCTGGAAGGTTTTTGTCTTTATAAGCTTTAAAAGTCATGGAATTATTATAAACAAATAGGCAAGTTGGAAGGATTTATAGACTGATGACTCTGTCTATAAGTGACAGCTTAAGATGCTCTGGATCTGGTAATATAATTTGGGCTGATTTTGAAGACTACCCTGCTCTTCAAACATGGAATACGTTAGACATTAAGGAAAACTTGTGATAGTATTAGAATTCTGTTTTAAAGAGATAAATATAATAAGATACACTGGAGCAAGGAAAGGTCAAAGACAGAATTAAGATGGTGAAAGAACCAACATTTAATATACATTTTTTTCAAAACACTAACTTCACAATGAATCTTTTAAAACTAGTTTAATCAGTCCTTAGATAAACTTTCTCTCACTGTAATAAGATACCTGATATAATCCACTTTAAAAGTGAAATAATTTTATTGGTATATGGTTTCAGTCCACGATTGTGTCATCCAGTTGCATCTGGGCTTGTGCCAAAGCAGCACATATAGCAGGAAGCATGTAGCAAAAGAGGCTGGTCACCCCATGGTGGCTTAAAAGCAAAGAGGTTGAGATGGGAAATTTCCAGGACCCAGATGTCTCCATATAGGGCGCATTCCCAGTGGTTTACCTTTCTTTTCACTTTCTCCATGTCCTGTTAGTTCCCCACAGTGTTGCAGAATGGCGACCATACTTTCAGCACATGGCCTTTGTGCAGATTTTAAGGTCTAAACCTTCAAAATCAACATTCAATTAGAAATGATAGATTTTGAGGAATAAAAAGAGGCTTGGGGAAAGCAATAGTTATATCTTGATGTGATATTTTTCATTAATGTTGAGACTATGCTTACATATGCAATATTTATAAAAAGAGGCCTTAGAGATAGGTCTTATTTCTACTTAACCCTGTAAGAATTTGAGAATTACCCTTCCCATAGTGGCTATATGAAAACACTGTGCCAACTAAATAATCACATCTCAATTTGGATCTTCATAAAAAGGAGGACATAGAGGAAAACTTCTCCCCAAAGTTGGAGACACAAACAGGGAGGGAAAACTCAACATGTACCAGAGTGAAAACTCGTGAGTGGATGCTTCTATGAAAGCTAGTGTTGAGAAAGTAAAACCTGTACAAACTCATAAAGAATCCTCGTTGACTAGTTTGAGAGTTAAATCTATAAGGGCCATAGCAATAGGAAGGCTTCTGTACTTTTGTGAATTTTCCTCAATAGGTCCTTATAAGAGAAAAGTTCCTGGCAAGGAGAAGAGAAAATGAACCATTTTGAAATGAACCACAACATTTTATTTTACACACAAAGCTCTTAATGTCAAGATAATCTTCCTTAACTACAGATTAGTTTCAGTGAAGGTCTTCTCAGCATCTAAACTGCATGCAATAAAGAGATGATAAAATTTAGGCATTTATGGACATCTATGCAACTTAGTATGGTCAGCAAGAACACTAAAGTATACTCAAGTAGTTAATGGCCCAAGAACATGCACAAGCTCCCCTAAAACCTGAGACTCAGTCATGGGAGCATCCCCATCGATTCCTGCTACAGTGTTAACACCTCTTTTCACTATAGCTTCTACTAACTGATTGGAAAAAGTGAAGTGCATACAGTTCCTATTATGACAATGTTCACTTGACAATAAAATATTTACAAGGGGCTCTATGTTCCTCTCTGTTCCAGAGACAGCCTTATCTTCTCATATATTGCCAGTAGTCACTGTGGTGAAGGCTGATATGAACGGAATTGGCCATATTGGGCACCAGGTTACTTGGGCTGACTTCTCCTCTGCTGTTGGCAAAGAGGAGATTGTTGCCATCAAGGACCCCTTCATTGACCTCAACTACATGGTCTACATGTTCCAGTATGACTCTATCCATGGTAAGTTCAACAGCATGGTTAAGGCTGAGAATGAGAGGTTTGTCATCAATGGGAAGTCCATCACCATCTTCCAGGAGTGAGAGCCTGCTAATATCAAATGGGGTGATGCTGGTGTTGAATACATTGTGGAGTCTATGGGTGTCTTTACCACCATGGAGAAGGCTAGGGCCAGCTTGAAGGGTGGGGCCAAAAGGGTCATTATCTCCACCCCTTCTGCTAATGCTCCCAAGTTTGTGATGGGTATGAACCATGAGAAGAAATATGACAACTCACTCAAGATTCTCAGAAATGCATCAACTGCCAAGGTCATCCAAGACAACTTAAGCATTGTGGAAAGGCTCATGACCATAATTCATGCCATCACTTCCACTCAGAAGACTGGATAGCCCCTCTGGAACTCATCTTGATTTATTATACCATAGATTAGTGAATCTTTCAACCTTCGGAGAAGCTCTTTGCTTAATGGGTGACAACACAAAGATAGAAACTGATCAAGGTACAGGGAATAAGAAACTATTGAGTTCTCAGTCCTAGATGGGTTTATGTTCCACATCTCCTCCTCCCAAGGCTCAGGAATTATCATAAAAACAGGGAGAGGAAAGATTGTAAGATTACCATCTATATGTGACTATAAGAAAGCAGGGTTTTCTGGACAGGACAAGACTGTAACACATATGAATTCAAGAGCAGTTGCAACAGAAGTGCACAAGACCTGAGCAAACTCAAACCATATAGACCTTCAGCATGAAGAGACGAGTTGAGTACAAAGTCTCACCTCTGGTTGAGGCTCTTGGCAAACTGATAGTTCCTGGGAGAGGAGTAAGTTTCCTAAAAAGATGTAACCTCTGGTACATCAACCACATGCTAATAGATGATGCCACACACAAGAGTATAAGAGCTGCATAAATTGGGCTTTGTAGATCTTAACAAACAAAACACAAAGATTGGGTCGATAGGGAAGTTGGAGTTGTTGATCTAGAGGAGTTGGAGGAGGTGTATGAATATGATCAAATTGCACTTTATGAAATTCTTGAAGAATTAAAGAAAACCATAAATCTAAAAATAAGAGGGAAGGACACTGGAGATGAATAAAACTTTTTGTCAAAATAAAGTTTTAAATTTTATTTTCCTCATTCTTAACAGAAAAAAAAGTTCTAAAAAATAATAACAATAATATATTTCACTATTTATTGTCATGTGTATATGTTTATATATGCTTTCATATAAGTGACAGCAGTGATTTGAGGTACAGGTGGGAGGGATTAGGAGAATTATTAATATTGAACATGTTCTTCCCATGAAAGCAATATAGTGTTATTTGAAAATAAATCTATTGTAAGCATATATTATAATCTCCATGGCAATGACTAAAACCTTTAAGTATAATTCATGCTAAATGAAAAGAAAATTGTATCATAAAGTTCTCGTGTAAAACTACAAGATTAAAAAAATATGTGGAAAACAAATATTGGATAAAAAACAAAGGCAACAATTGGAGAATGATAAGTATAGAAACACGGATGCTGGTAGCTTCATCTATTTCTGAAGGCAGAAGGGGACTTGACAGCAGGCTTAGAAGAAACTTTTAGTATAATATTCTAAGCTCTAGGGTCAACCTTATTCTTTCTCATGTCTACTCATCTATCATAAGTTGATGAGAACCTCTAAGTACCCAAGAGTCTTTGGTGAGTGATACAGATGTTAAAGGGAGGCCTCATGATTATTACACAAGTCCAGTGAAAAGGAATATTCTCTTAATCTTCAGGTGATTGGGCCATATTCCATGACCAGAGAATCATGGAAGGTTCTGATCCCTCCACTGACGTATCCTAAGCCAGACAGGGCCACAGGTAAAGCTAAACTTTGTTGTGAGAAAGGTGTCCGTGTCACTTATGTAAACTAGACTAAATCTCCTACCACTCACCCACAACCAATGCTATCTCTGGCTCTCTCCTGCTGGGTTACGGCATCCATCACATGAACTTAGTTCATGATTAAAAAAGAAAAACAAGTTCTGCCTTACAGCAATCTAAGTAGACAAGCAGCTATAAATTGGACAAGGAAAACATTGAATGGGATATAAAGTTAAAGCTGTAAATAAGTAGGGATAAATTTAATAAATTTAAATGAAACTGATTAGTATGTTATAGAATGTCTGTAGAATGTAACAGGATAGAAAGCAGGACCAATAAGATGTTGAGGGTGTCGGGGCATCAGGAGCCAATAAGCTTTAAACTGCTGAATTAAAAATGATGCTCAAAACAGTATGATATATTATCATGAAAATTTTAGTAGCTAGGCATCAGAAAAGTATATAGTTTGGTCTGCTTTTCAGGGCTTACACAAGCTGAAACTATCAATTTATTATTATTCAAGCATAATTATTCAAGCATAATTCAGGCTCCTGTAGCAATTAGGATTGTAGTAGCTGAAGAGGTCCTCACAGTTCACAGTGTCAGTGTATGCTTTTTCAAGGGTTGGAAGAAATAAGGGGAGAATGTTAACACAAGTTCAGGTCAATCCAGGGGAGTCACTTGAAACAACTCAAAGCCAACTTATGAAGTCTTATTTGAATGAGCTAAAGAAGTCCCCTTTACCTTTTTAATCCATGGTGACTTAATCACGGGAGTAACAGCCATCATTTAAAAGTCTCAGCTACACTCTAGACCCAGGTGATGTTGGGCCATGTCATACTTTAGTGGACCATGTTACCGTGGATAGTATTGCAGTATACATTTCACTGAAGATGAAATTCAATTTTATTGTTAACAGGGTAGTCAAGTCATATGTAAATCTGTAGGCTACCAAGCTGTAACTTACAGAGCAATTTTGGGACAAATTAAGTCACTTCATGATTATAATCTATTGAATTGTGTATTCTCAATACATATTTTATAGTAATGTGAAAATTGGTAGATGATGGGTTAAAATGAAGAAGCTAAGAACCCGTATTGATGTAAGAGTGATTCAATGTTCTTTCTTGCAGAATCTAAAGATGACAAGTTTCTTATGAGTTATTTTGAAGCCTCCATTCTTATTTACTATGCACAGGGCAGCAAGGCCTGCTGACTTAGTGTCTTTGAACTTTAGCTTTATGCCTGAGTCACGATGGGGAGCTCTTATTAATTGTAATTCCTACCACATTATCTGGGACTGTTTTGTTTCTCTGGGTATTAATTATTTTTAGTGGATACACTTTAGTGTTTATAAAACGAACAACAACAACAAAAATCAAATTTGGAAATTAAAACTATGTTTAAGGAACTTGTATTTTCCTGAAACAAAATCTAGATTTACTACTACATCTTTCCTTGCCTCTGAAAGAACAAGAGTTGCATTACTTCTAACTGGTTTCTGATAAGCTTTAGTTTAATTAACAGAATGTGTCTATGATTAACAGTAATTAGACACATAATACAAATATCACTGTACATTGTATTATTGCTTCTTGTTTTTCTAGAAAGCATTCCAGAATAGAATCATGCATGTTTTTTTCCTCTGATGATTCGTGTAATAAGAGGATTTGCTGCAGACTATGTTTTAGAGCATGATATGCCTGGAATGTGTCAATGCAAAGAAGCCACATATGTAACCAGCTTCCCACTTCTTAAGGTTTTACGTTTTTAATAATAGATTGAGTTGTTAGTTGCCCGCTTGACAACTTTATTGTCCTTATCCAGTTGCCAAGTGAGAAACATTCCCTAACTGACAGCAGGTTTTAAAAACATCGGCAAGTGATCCAAGCCATCAAGACCTCATAAAACTTGAGATGAAGTGTTCACTCTGCTGTGCCCCATTGGCTAGGCTTTTCCTCAGAGCCATGGTCCCCTGCTGCTGCAAGTGGAGATGGCAGACATTTCAAGGTGAAAGCCTCAATTTTTAACTGAAATGCTCAAGCTTTTCCCCAAACAAAATAAAGCAATTTTTTCTTACATCTCAATATTTGAAGCTGATCATCAGCCAAACAGGATTAAGAACAAAGGGAAGCGGTGTTCCTCTGAACATATCTGAAGTGCTCATAAAATGCAGTTGTATTATCATTTATTCAAACCATATTTCCCCTTTTATAGTAAGAATCTGTAAAAAGAAGTTATCACAGCTTTCCTTGTAAAGAGGATGCCTGGTAATTTGTCTGTGACTATTGAGGACTGGATTCATTTGAAAAGCTTTCATCAGTTTAACTAAAATACTATATAGAGTTATAAACCCAAATCATCTAGAGCAGAAAGAAGAAGATCATATGCAAATGAGGGAAGGAAGGAGAAAGGAAAGGATATGTAATCATTCCAAGCACCCTAGTGCACAGCTCACCTAAATGCATGCTCTATTTTTTTCCTCCCTTATATTACATCCTGACCGCAATTTCACCTTCCTCCACTCCTCCAAGTTTCTCTAAAATATTATAACTTCAGTTACTATCAAATCAGAATACGTTACATACATTTTTAAAATCCAAAACAGAAGAATTGGGTCACAGTTACAATCAAATAAAAGCAGAAGCAAAACCCAGTAGTCTAGAAAGCTCAGTATTGGGGATATGGGATTCACTTGTGATCGTCGGAGTTCCAAACATCTGAGAGCCTGCACATCAGACATTTCTTTGACGAGTCACAATGGTAGCAAAATTACAGTCATGAGGTTTCAATGAAAATAATTTCATGGTTGAGGGCCGCTGCCGCATGTGGAACTGCATTAGATGGTTGCAGCTTTAAGACGGTTTAAAACCACTGCTCTAGAGTCAGAGCAGCTCTACTCCCTAGCTGCTGCTGTCTCAACGGTCTGGTGATACTGGCATTTCCAAAATGCTAGGCTTTTCACTGCAGCTGGACTGTACCCTCACTAATTCTCCTTGGCTTTCTCCAGAGACTCCAACCCTGCCACAAAGTGCCAAGCCTCAGATGCTCTCTATGACTCCTTTATATCATAAAACCCAGTAATACCTGGGTGACTCTTAGACTACCACACTCTGTTGCTAGTACAAGGTACAGCCTTGGCCAGCTCTGGACCGTAGGCTTTCCCAGAGGAAACACTTTGCAGTAGATACTGACTCAATGATGTTGGTCTCAGTTATAGCCAGTTCTCCAGTTCCAGCTGACCAGCATCTACTGTATAAGAAAAGCAAAGGTTTTACTTCAGTGGTGGGTGTTGGTCTTGTTAATTATAATTATTTATTTAGCCTCATTTGCTCAGACACCACAGAGTCTTAACACAGAATATCACTTAAGTAGCTCTTATTGTCTTTGCTTTTTGCTGAAACTTCAAAAGCGAGGCCTCCCTTCTCTAGATTTCTCTCTAAGTTACCACAGAACAGGTCACTGAGCTATGAGCACTTTATCTGTTTCCAAGTTCAAAATTCAAATGCTCCAATGATTATCTCAAAAACATGTGATCAGGTCCATCACAGTGATCTCTCATGACCTGTTTCTATCTTGGTGAGGATTTCTCTTGTTGTGAGAAAATACCATGACCAAAAGCAACTTGGAAAGGAAATGGTTTATTTAGCTAACACCTCTGCATGAGAAGAAAGCTGGATTGGGTACCTAGAGGCAAGAGCTGATGCAAAAGCCAGGCAGGGATGCTTATAACTAGCTTAATCCTCCTCATGACTTGCTCAGCCTGATTTCTTTTTTTTTTTGTTTTTTTGTTTTTTTGTTTTGTTTTTTTTTCAATTTTTATTAAATATTTTCTTCATTTACATTTCAAATGTTATCCCAAATGTCCCCTAAACCCTCCCCCATCCCCCGCCCTGCTCCCTTACCCACCCACTCTCACGTCTTGGCCCTGGCGTTCCCCTGTACTGGGGCATATAAAGTTTGCATGACCAAGGGGCCTCTCTTCCCAATGATGGCCAACTAGGCCATCTTCTGTTATATATGCAGCTAGAGACATGAGCTCTGGGGTTACTAGTTAGTTCATATTGTTCTTCCACCTATAGAGTTAGAGATCCCTTCAGCTCTGTGGGTACTTTCTCTAGCTACTTCCTTGGGAATCCACAGGCTCTCTTATAGCATACTATAGCACGAGCCCACGGGTGTACCATTGAGAATAACCAGGGCCTTCTCACATCAGTTATCTATCAAGAAAATGCACCACAGGCTTACAAAGGATAGTCTAGTGGGTGACATTTTCTCAATTGAGGTTCTCTTTTACAAAATGACTGCAACTTATGTCACATTGACATAAACTAACTAGCACATGTGGTATATGCGAATAGAAAAAAAAACTGGAATCAATAACGTGTGAAATAAAATTTAAAGAACAGTCCATTGAGCTAAATGAAAAATTATACTTCCTAAAGTGACATGTGACAGCACCTTTGGCAGTTGCTTATGTCAAATTATTGTCTTTGGGGAACAGGATAATCTTTGTGACAAGCGTTACTAGCTTCAGAAGCAGATGAAAAAATTTCTGAAGCTCATTTTGTTTTCTGATTTTGGGAGTAATATCTCTGTCTTATGCATGGTGGGTATCAAAATAGAAAACATCTAAAGAAAGTGCTACCAACTTCTTAAACATAAAAATGAGGCATTGATGTCTTCAATAAATATACCTTTGGGTTACTTCATCCAAAAGATTTACCGAGACAAAAGAAATGAACAAAAATTTTTAAAAAGTAAGTATTTTTTGATTAGCAACAATTGACAAAAGGCAAAGCCATTATAGGTAGAGTGTTTTCATACTTAGGAATCATTGACCACATACATATATTTCACACCATTACCTCTTTTGCTGGAAAACTTATTTGTTGGGTTTTAGTCCTAGCTTCATGGGACAGATGTTCACCATGAACTTTCTTATTATGGATTGTGTTTGAATTACAAACAATATCTTCCTTGACACTCTTGGAATAGGAGACTTTCTGTGTGACACAGTCTGAGGGCTTCCTTTCTGGGCCTTCCCTGTTCCTCTTTCAGTACCTCAGTCCCTCACTCTCTTCTCTTTCTTTGCTCGCCTTCCTGTTTTCTTAGATCCACTCTTCCTCCTTTCTTTCACCCTTTTCTCTAAAGTGGACATCTTGTTCAGAGATGTTCTTTTTCCTTTCTAGCAGAGTGACATATTTAAAGATACTTTATTTACTTTTTATTATTTATCCTTTCTGGGCTTACATAACAAGAGAGACCTTTCAAAGTATTAATCTGACCCATATACAAGCCCATTTTACTTTTACATTAAACTAGCTGAATTAATAAATGTGACAAGATGATAAGGCATAGATGTTAGTAGTGTTTTATCCTCTGGAAAATCCTCAACAATAAGTTGCATTGAAATCTAGAGTGTGAGGTAAATCAGAAAACTTAGAGCTTTATAGTTCAGCCTCCAAGAAGCAATCGAAGCTATAAGTGATACCATCTTCAGAGTACAGCAGGAACAAGTTGAACATTTTCTATTTTCTCCTTGGCTGGGTACCAGCTGCCAGGTTTTGCCTTTTAAAAACTCTAAATAAAAAGGACTGTTTTATTGAATTTAGGAAACTAAGTCATTTTTCTTTATCTCAAGGAAGGGAAATATTTATTATATATCATGATGTGGTAGATGGAGGAATTAGAAAAAAAAAACACAAATTCCATTGAAGAATGCAGATATAAGAATGTTAAGGGCAAAACCAGAGTTAGATCTCAGGGGAACTTTCAAGAGGTGCTATTCTAACCTTTCATATGACTCGGAGCTATTATTGTTATTAAGGTATTAATGTTACTGTATTGCTAATAGCTCAGAACATAATAGTAGCAAATCTTTTTGAGAGTGTATGTGAGGTCAGTATTTGGACTAAAACTTGCAGTTCTTTTACAGTGATTCTGCCAAGCAGTGGGAAACCTTTTCTGTTTAAATATATTTCTGACTATTGTTTATCACTAATTCCACTTAAAATTTTACTCTTAGACAGGGGAGAAAGCCAAATCTGTCAAAGGACTGGTTTAAATCCCCAGAACTCATGTATAAAAAGCTAACTAAATGTGGCTACACGTGTCTGTGATTCAAGTCCAAGCCCGTGGGCTGTGGAGAAGGGACAGGAAGATGAATGAGCTCACTGGCAAGCTGGCCTATTCACTTGGTGTGTCCCAGATTTAGTGACAACTTTGTGTCAGGAAAGAAGGAGAATGCCTGAGGAAGTTACCTGATACTAACCTATGGCTTCCACATATATGCATATAAACCTGCATGCATGCATATACATACATTACACATAAAGCCATATGCACATAAAAATCATAATTTCACATGTTTACTTAAACGAATACCCTGGCTTATCAATTTAACAATGGAACAGCATGTACTGTTATTCTTGAAGCATAACTTCCAGTGTAAACTCCAAAGTGTGCTTAGCTTTAGTAGATTCCAGAGAACTATAGGATTTCCCCCAGCAGTTTTGTTTCAGGATGTTACTATGTATCACTTCTGTGACTTCAAATTCTCTACCTTACTGGGCATGTTGTCTTTTGAGCTTATTTTGATGTTGTCAGTGAAAGATCCTGGAAGGAGAAATTTAGCTTCCATTACAGAACTGCAGAGCTGTTCCTCAGCAAAGAATGTTTAACAGTAATTTGACCTTCGTCTCTTTACCAAATGATCATGTGAATCAGAACAGGTTTCTGTAAGGTTATTATCAAGTTTGAAATGTTATATTTACACTGTTTTCTTGTAACAATTAAAATTTTAAGTATGAAAGAGTTTCATAAAGATTCTTTCAGTGGTCATTGTGAAAGAGCCCTAAATAGGGCTAACAACTCCCCTTTTGTTGTTTTTGCCCTTTAAAGACATTTCTCCTCTTTCTGGTTACATCATAACATTCACACACATATCAATTATCTAATCTATTAATCAGAGATATGCCTATACACATGACATATTTACTCTCTGTAATCCAATTTTCCTAAGAGAGTTAAATATAGTCAAGAGCTGACATGAAAGCAGAGCACTATGAAAGGGCTATAATTTTGTATTCTTAGTAGCTTGAAGTGGTATGATGGAGTCATCTCTATCTGTAAGAAAATAAAGGCCAACATGGGGTCCAACTCCTTATTCCATGTATCCTGTTATCTTCTTCCCAAATGATGGATCCTGAAAGAACATTATCTGTATAGTTCCTGGGATTCCCACAGCTCTTTATGCAATGGTTTCTATACTGTAGTTTGGTCCTTAGTGCATTGATTTTCATACCAAATCCAATTCATAACACTCTAGTCCTGCTAGAGTAAGCATTTCTTATTTCCTGATTTTCTTATTTTCCTGACAAAAACTTAGATAAAGAGGAGAAATTTTATAAGAAATTGTGTGACATTACACCATTTTTTTTTTTCAAATTCAGATTGTCCTTAGGTGTTACTGTTAAGAGGATTCTGAAACACACAATGTCCACTTAGATTAGAACAGGGTTACAATAACCCCGGCTAGATCAATGTAGTAGTACACTACATATTCATAATTGCAATCTCATTTGTTGAATTTATTTCATAATGTTCAGGTATTATGGCGATTATTTTGAGTTTTTTTTCTATATGAAATTAAAATTAAAATCTGTTTAAAATTCTAACATATCAACATTAGTAGGGCACATCATATTGTTAAACATTCCTTCATTCTATTCTATGGTTTTAAAGTATTACATAACAACACTGAATGCATTAATTATTCTATTGTGTTGTTTGTTGAACAATAGTATTTTTAAAATTTGGGTGCATCAGTAAGTTCTGGTGTGGCTCTGTACATACAGCAAAGGGCAGATGGGGCAGTTGCTGTTGTTCTTGTGCAAACGGCACCTGGCAAGCCTTCTCATATGGCTGCTGCCTGAAGGTTTGATCCTCACTATAAGTATTGGGCCTTTGGAACCTGACAGGGCCATGATGGCTCTAGCCTCATCGGTACATTACTTCATTGCTAACTTCATATCTACAGTGGTTTGAATAGGTCTGGCCCCCATAGACTCATGTATCTGAATGCTTAGCCCACAAAGAGTGACATTATTAGGATGTGTAGCCTTGATGGAATATGTGTGGTCTTGTTGGAGGAAGTATGTTATTGTGACAGAAGACTTTGGGGGTCTCTATGTTCAAGCTCTGCCCAGTATATGGCACCGAGTCTCCAGTTGTCTATGGATCAAGATGTAACCCTCTCAGCTCTTTTATTAGTACCATGTCTGCTTGTATGCTGCCATGTCCTGCCATGATGATAATGGACAAAACTTCTGAAACTGTAAGCTAGCCACAATTAAATGTCTTTCTTTATAAGAATTGTCATGATCATTATGTCTACGCAGCAATAGAACCTTAATTGCAACAATAAACAAATGTTCTTTTAATAGATCCAGTTAGAGGAAGTGGATTACTAGGACCACTAATGATTTCAAGGGTATATTCTTGTCACTGTTTCCTGCTCACAGTGAGTTGAGTATCTTTGCACCCTCAGATTCTCACCATGTTTTGCAACATAAGTCCAAAACCAACAGAGTCTCATAAACATGCAGTGAGACATTGGAAATAGTGAGCCAAAATGGATCTTTCTTTACCGTCAGTTGATTGTTTCTGGTTTTTTGTGACTGCATTCAAAACCTAACATAATTTCATTTCCCAAATCTCTCAGAACAATCTCTATACAGGTCCTGTCAGGTCATTCTAGGTATTTAAGTTCTAGAATTTTCTTGATATATCCAGTTTTGGTTTCTTTTTCAGCCTACTCTTGTCATTTCAGTCTCACAATATCAAATATTAAGAAAAGGCTTAGCTCTTTATGTCAGAATAAAGAAGCACATCCTTCTCATTTGTTCCCAAGTTGTCCTTTTCTATAATAAAAGGCATATATATATATATATATATATATATATATATATATATCTACTATCTATCTATCTATCTATCTATCTATCTATCTATCTATCTATCTATCTTTAAAATAATTTTTTTGTGGTATATTTTTAGTAAATTATATATATATATATATATATATATATATATATATATATATATATATATATAATTTACTAAATTATATATATATATATAACCTGAGGTCAAATAAAACTATTGGTCAATAAAAAGAGTTGCAATGGGAAAAGTTTAAGAAGGCTTGAGACAGATGACTGTTTAAATTGGTATTTTACATAAGGACCTGTGGCAGCAAGCAGCTATACTACTTAGTCAAGTCCCATGACAGTAAATGAGATTTGAACCCTGGCAATCTAAGTCTCAATGTCACTGTTCTCACTCTCCATTTGGGAGTCTTTACAGAATCCCAGTTGAATTTTAAAAGAGCAAAGTAATCTTCTGTTTAGCAAGTAGGGTGGTCTGAAGAGCATGGCCATGATAAACTCTTGTGTTTGAACGTTTGGTCCATAGGGGTGCCACTACTAAAAGGTGTGGCCTTGTTGGAATAGGTGTGGCCTTGTTGTAGGAAGTGTGTCACTGTTGGAACAGGCTTTAAGATCTAAGAAACTTAAATCTGACCACTGTGTCTCACAGTCACCTTCTGCTTTCTAAAGAGGAAGACATAGACTCTCAGCGCCATGTCTGCCTGCATGCCACCATGCTTTTTGCCATGACAATACTGGACTAAACCTCTGAAACCATAAAATAGCCCCAATTAAACAATTTTATTTATACAAGTTGTCATGGTCATGGTGTCTTCTTCACAATAAAACAATACAACAGCAAGGAAATCACATTTTTTTAAAGGAAACAATACAGATTCTGATTTTTCTAAGAATGAATGTCTAAGACCCTGTCACTCACTGCACAATTAACAATCTAATTTATTTTGGCTCTCATTGTCCTGTCCTGTATATGCCCTATATTGGATTTGTAGTTCAGAAGTTAAAAGAAAGACTCATTGTATTCCAACTACCCCTGGATCCTCAATTAGAGATGTTTTTAATTATATGAAGAGAACACCTTGCTCTCAGACTCTGTGTCACATAGCCACTGTAGCAGCTCCCCACTTTCCTTCCATTATCTTGATTTTCATTTAACTATATGAAATCTAATGTATTAAACTCTACTCTCCAAAGAGTCTGAAAATAAAATTAAAACCTTTTAAAAATAATTGAAATGTTTAAATACAAAATCTCTCTCTCTTTCTTCCTCTCTCTCTTTCTTCCTTCCTGACCTTCATTTTCCTTTCTTATTTTCTTCCTTTCTCTTTCCTTCCCTTCCTCCTTTCCCCTTTGTATTCCACTCCCTTAAGTCCATTTTTTCATTGTTTTTGTGACTGGTGCTGGTATCAAACCCAGAGTCTTTTACACGGTAGGCAAGCATTCTACCACTCACTTATAAACTCAGTTCCAGTTACTGTAGTATTCATTTTCCTTAAATAACAAATAATATTTAATTTTAATTGGTAAGATACTAAACAGAAAGAAAAACTGTATTTTTCCCTGATCTATTCTTTTTGGTACATGTAATGAAAAACAAATATATATGAGGGGTGGGAACGTATCTTAGCTGGTGAACTGCCTTGGGCTTGAACCATGGAACACCACCTAGAAAGTGGAGGTAGCAATGCAGTCCCAACACTCAGGAGGATTCAAAATTTAAGTACAGGTAAGTTGTAGGCCGACCTGAATGAGTCTTTAGCAATAAGGAACTAATCTCATATTTCTACAATGACATTAATGAAGGTGCCCTTGGCAGTCAAATTTTTTCTGTGTTCTGTTTTCACAAGGTTTTAGGGAAACCTAAAGAGTTATGGATTCACCTTAAAGGTGAATCTGTCTTTGAAGACTCTTGGGTTCTCTCCAGAGTGAAGGTTTTCATGAGTGTTTGTCCATTTCTGTGTTTAATTTATCTGTACTATATGGGTAAATAATAGAATAAGGAAAGGCAGACCCTATGTCACATGGTTGTTTCAGTGATGATTTTCTGTCTTTCTCTCTCTCTCTCTTTTTTTTTTTTTTATTCTGGATCCTGGTTCCAGTTTAGTTGAGACTGCTGGTCTTCCTAATGGGTCGCCCTCCTCCTCAGCTTCTTCCAGGGGTCACCAGCTTCCGTCCATTGGTTCAGTGTAAATATTTGCATTTGACTCTTCATCCTGGTTCATGATCATCTCTGCTGCATTATTTATCTGATCATGTAGTCAGATTTCCCCCAGAGTATTTCCAGTCCTACTTTAATTTCAATTCCTTTTCTCCCTTGGTACACTCATTTACTCATGTGAATTTAGTTTCTATACATAGTGCCTACTCAGTTGCCTGTGCCACATGCCCTAATTCTATTCCTCCACATTCCTGACACCCGCAGATCTGTAAAAACAATGAGTAAAGTCAACACTAACCTCTAACTGCTCTTTTAAGCTCTTATCTTCTCCCTTTCTCTAGATGAAGACAATGTCACCTTTCTGTAGAATTGTTCCTCACAGAGCTGAAAGGATACTCGTCAGTGAAAAATGCATCGTTATTGCTGAAGAGCCAGGTCCAGTTCCCAGCACACAGCCCTAGTCCTCACAAATGCCTGCAGCTCTAGCTTTCACTCCTTTCTATTTCATTACTCATATAGCAGCCTGAATTTTGTTTCAGATACAAGCCTCATGTTGTTATCTTTTGGTAAGAACTCTGCAACATCTTTCCATTGTTCTTACAACAAATACTCTAATATTTACAATGGCCTAAAAAAAAACCTGTAGTAGTATGATCCATACTACATCTTCAAGAAAAATGTCACCTTTAATGTTGCCTTTCCCTCACTTTTAGTCTATTTATTTATTTATTTATTTATTTATTTATTTATTTATTTATTTTAAACTCCAGATTTCTTTCCCCTCCTGGTCCACCCTCCGACTGTTCCACATCCCATACCTCTTGCCTGCCCGCTGTCTCCATGAGGATGTCTCCACCCCTCACCCCACATCCCACAAGAACTCTAAACTCTCTGGGTCCTCCAGTTTCTTGAGGGTTAGGTACATCTTCTCTGACTAAACCCAGACCTGGCAGTTCTCTGCTGTATGTTGGGGGCCTCATATCAGCTGGTGTATGTTGCCTGGTTGGTGGTCCAGTGTTTAAGAGATCTCAGAGGTCCAGGTTAATTGAGACCACTGTTCCTCCTACAGAGTTGTCCTTCTCCTCAGCTTCTTCCAGCTTTTCCCTAATTCAACCACAGGGTTCAGCAGCTTCTGTCCATTGGGTGTAAATATCTGCATCTGACTCTTTCAGCTGCTTGTTGGGTCTTCCAGAGTATGGTCATGCTAGGTCCCTTTTTGTGAGCACTCAGTAATAGTGTCAGGCCTTTGGTTCTCCCCGTGAGCTGGGTCCTAATTTTTGTTGTTGCTCGACTTTCTTTTCTTCAGGTTCCTTTCCATTTCATCCCTGCAGCTCTTTCAGACAGGAACAATTATGGGTCAGAGTTTTGACTGTGAGATGGTAACCCATTCCTCACTTGATGCGCTGACTTTCTGCTGGAGGTAGACTAGACAAGTTCCCTCTCCCCACTGTAGGGTATCTAGTCTATGGTCGTCCCTCCTTTTAATTTCTGAAAGTCTCTTACCTCCCAGGTCTTTGGTACATTCTGGAGGTCATGAAACTCTAAAGATTCTGTAAGGCAAAGGAAATGGGCAATAAGACAAATTGGTAACCTATATACAGATTTGAAAAAATCTTCACTTAACCCCACATCTGATAGAAGGCTAATATCTAAAGTATATAAAGAACTCAAGAAGCTAACCACCAAAAAACAAACAACCCAATCAAAAAATGGGGTATAGTACTCAACTGAGAGTTCACAACAGAGGAATCTCGAATGGCAGAGAAGCACCTAAAGAAATGTTCAAATTCCTTAGTAATCAGAGAAATGCGAACCAAAACAACCCTGAAATTCCACCTTACACCAATCAGAATGACCAAGATCAAAACCTCAGGTGACAACACATGTTGATGAGGATGTGAAGAAAGGGGAACACTCCTTCATTGCTGGTGGGATTGCAAAACTAGTACAGCTACTCTGGAAATCAATCTTAAGGTTCTTCAGAAAATTGGAAATAGATCTCCCTGAAGACCACATCAATTCCACTCTTGGAAATATACCCAAAATATTCCCCACCATGCCAAAGGGGCACATGTTCCACTCTGCTCATAGCAGCCTTATTTGTGATAGCCAGAAGCTGGAAACAACCTAGATATCCCATGATAGAAGAATGGATACAGATATTGTGGTTCATTTACACAATGGAATACTACTCAGCTATTAGAAATGAGGACATCCTGAGTTTTGCAGACAAATAGATGGAACTACAAAATATCATCCTGAGTGAGGTAACTCAGACCCCAAAGGTCTTGTATGGTATATACTCACTAATAAGCAGATATTGGCCAAAAATTTTTTTTTAATTACAGAATACCTGAGGTACAGTCCACAGAACTCAAAATGGTCAACAAGCTGAAGGGCCCGAGTGAGGACACCTCAGTCCCACTTGGGTGGGAGAAGAAAGCAATCACAATTGGGGTGGGAGGGATCTAGGAAGGAAAAGTGGATTGTGGGGGAGGGGAACCTGATCTGGTATTAAGTGTGGGAAAAGGACTGTAGCCCTGAGGGTCAACAGAAAGAATGGAAACAGGCTTAGTTGACAGGACCCTCCAAAATACACTTCTAGCTCTTATAATCAGACAGTTTGGTTTATTTTTAAATTTGGGGTCTATAAAACACCATGAACCAGTGCTATATAGGTAATATTTAAAAGAAATTAGTGTTCATTCTTGCATACATTTTTTTTTATAAAAAGCAAATGACATGGATTTAATTTGTATATTTACTTATGTTATTTACCGAGATGACAAATTGGGTTGTGAGTACATTTAATAGAGTCTGACCTTTACGTTTTTCTTCTAATGAGTACATTTATTATTTCCACTAATGCATATACTTCTCTCAGTTTTATCTCTGGCTGCTTTGCATAATGGAAATCAACTACTTTATACCTTATTCTAATGCCCTTTGGTTTGTGATCACTAGTAAGTTTTCCTTCCCAGAACTGCTTGTCAGCACAATCTTCCTTTAAACCAAGCTTTGGCATGACTTCTATCTTTATTTCTCCTTCTTTTTCCCTTTGATATGCTGCCAGTGCTCTAGATGAATGGTGCCTCTCTAACTCTACCAGCTTAGGCTACAACAGTTACCTGCAGGCTGAAGTTAGGGCAGAAGGGACAGGGAAGAAGTTTGGAGTCTGAAATTGGAAATTATTTCCTCCCCCCAAACTAAAATTTATTTCCCCAAATCAGTTCATTGCTTCCTTCTCATCTGCTCTGCAGGGCGTTTTGTGAAAGATGGGCCTAAAAGTAAGACAGATGTACTTCGGCAGTCGGGTAAGTTCTCCAAAGTGAAATGTAGTGAATTAACACCAAAGGATGAGAGATAGACTCTCTTTGTCCTGTTATATCACAAGGCTTAGTCTCTATGAAAAATTAATCAGGTTGAGTATAGTGGGTGGGTGCATACTGCAGTTAAATCACTAAGGAGTGTAGTTTCTTCATTTGTAATGTAGGAATCTCCACTCCCAGGCTCTCTAACATGTCCAGGATCACAGAATCACAGGATCACAGGATTCCAGCATCTCAGGAGCTTAGTCACACCAGGATCTCAGGGTCCCAAAGGCAGCTTTACTTCTAGAAGCTCTGACATACTGAGGATCTCAGGATCCCAGGATCCCAGAATTACAGGATCACAGAGACAGCTGGACTCTGAGGGGTTCTTACACAACCAGGATCACAGGAAGGACAGGCTCCAGTCAGATATAGCAAGGGCTGGTAGCACTAGCAATAACCAGATGGCAGGAGGTAAGTGTAAGAAGATAAGCAACAGAAACCTACTTGGCATCATCAGAACTCAATTCTCCTAACAAAGCAAGTCCTGGATATGCCATCACACTGGAAAAGCAAGACTCGGATCTAAAATCACTTCTCATGATGATGATAGAGGACTTCAAGAAGGATATAAATAACACTCTTAAATAAATACAGGAGTCTTTTAGAAATACAGGAGAAGAGGTAAACAGGGAGAAGCCCATAAAGAGAAAACATAAAAATCTCTTAAAGAATTATAGGAAAAGATCTTTCCTCTGAGCCCAGCGGACACAGCTAGGGACACCCCAGGACTTTAAGATCGCATTGGGGTTACGCGTGAGTGCAGAGGTGGTTTTGGGAGCAGCGGGTCAGCAGTT
This sequence comes from Mus minutoides, assembly GCA_902729485.2. NCBI lineage: Eukaryota > Metazoa > Chordata > Mammalia > Rodentia > Muridae > Mus > Mus minutoides. The sequence continues at coordinate 218,707 of LR750577.1, read as the reverse complement.
CACTCCAGGGGCAGGAACTGAGAACTCCGCCCCACCGGAGGCTGGGCCTCTCCCAGCCAGAACCCCCGCGCCGCCGCGCCATCTTT
>LR750577.1:167261-215343 GCA_902729485.2 Mus minutoides | reverse complement strand
GATGGCCTAGTTGGCCATCAGTGGGAAGAGAGGCCCCTTGGTTATGCAGACTTTATTTGCCCCAATACAGGGGAACGCCGGGGCCAGGGGGTGGGAACGGGTGGGTATTGTAGCAGGGCCGGGAGGGGGGAGGATATAGGGAACTTTCTGGATAACACTTGAAATGTAAATGAAGAAAATATCTAATAAAAGTTGGAAAAAAAAAAAAAAGAATTATAGGAAAACACAATCAAACAGGTGATGGAATTAAACAAAACCATCCAAGATCTAAAAGTAGAAATAGGAACAATAAAGAAATCATAAAAGGGAGACAACCCTAGAATTAGGAAATCTAAGAAAGAGATCAGGAGTAATAGATACAAGCATCACCAACAGAATACAAGAGATATAAGAGAGAAAGTCAGAAGATAACATATAGAACATTGACTCAATAGTCAAAGAAAATGCAAAATGCAAAAAGCTCCTAACCCAAAACATGCAGGATATCCAGGATGCAATGAGAAGTCCTAATCTAAGTATAATAGGTATAGAAAAGAGTAAAGATTCCCATCTTAAAGGGCCAGTAAATATCTTCAACAAAATTATAGAAGAAAACTCCCCTAACCTAAAGAAAGAGATCACAGGAAGACATACAAGACACCTGCAGAACTCCAAATAGACTGGACCAGAAAAGAAATTCTCCCTGTCACATAATAATCAAAACACCAAAATGCATTAAACAAAGAAAGACTATTAAAAGCATTAAGGGGAAAAGGTTAAGTAACATACAAAGGCAGACCTATTAGAATTACACCAGACTTCTCACCAGAGACTATGAAAACTTGAAGATCCTGGGCAGATGTCATACAGACTCTAAGAGAACATAAATGCCAGCTCAGACTACTATACCTAGCAAAACTCTCAATTGCCATAGATGAAGAAGCCAAGATATTCCATGACAAAACCAAATGTACACAATATTGTTCCATAAATCCAGCTCTACAAAGGATAATAGATGGAAAACACCAACACAAGGAGGGAAACTATGCCTTAGAAAAAAGCAAGAAAGTAATCTTTCAACAAACCTAAAAGAAGATAGCCACACAAACATAATTCCACCTCTAACAACAAAAAACAAGAAGTAACAATCACTTTTCCTTAATATCTCTTAACATCAATGGACTCAAATTCTCAATAAAAACACATAGACCAACAGACTGCATATATAAATAGGACCTAGCATCTTGCTGCATTCAGGAAACCCACCTCAGTGACAAAGAGGGACACTACCTCAGAGTAAAAGGTTGGAAAACAAATTTCCAAGCAAATGGTCCTAAGAAACAAGCTGGAGTAGCCATTCTAATATCGAACACAATCGACTTTCAACTAAAATAACATACACGACTATGATTTACATGAGAAGAAACTTTGATTTAGCAAGAGATGTATGGTTATGACAAATAAATATGTTTAAAAAGAAGCCAAGAATCATGGGGTGCACATGAACACAGTACCAGTAACATTGACAATTTGAAGAAATGAAAACAGAACCAAATACTCCAGACTATTCACCACAATATGTTAAATGACCCCTCCACAAAATGGTGTTCAAGCGGAAAAGACATGATATAAATCTGCATTTACGTGCAGCAGATTCTAATCAAAACATTCCAGGTCTCAAGCAATTTTGGAAACCTGACTATATAATATCCTCCAAGACTTTTGCATTCCTAGGATAGAATGAGAGCAGTCTTCAGGTTACCCATGCTTCCCAAAGTAATTTGGGAAATCTATGGTATTGACCCTGGAATTGACTGAAGTAAATACATTAGGATTTCTTTTTCAGATGCTGAAAATCTAGAGAAGAAAACCAAACAGCAACATCATATAACAATGTATAGTTATGAAATTACACCGGATTTTCAAAGCACTCATAGAGATTGCACTTGTTTTTCCTCCAACTCCTTCTCCCCTTGTAAGACAATCATATACAACCAATACCCATCCTATGTTTGAATACATTAAGACTCAAAGAATTTAAGAGTGAGTTCTGAGATTCCTCACTGTGGAAGAAGGGGACAAATGGGTACAATGGAGGATTGAAAGTACTTAAAAATCAATGATGCAATAGAAACAGATGTATAAATGTTGGGGTCTTAGACAGATGCACCTAACACTTAAAAGGAGCAGAATGCATAGAAACAAACACTTATCTAGGACTAATTGGCTATTCTGGGTCTTCTGTTGTTCCATATCAATTTGCGGATTTTCTTCCTATTTATGTGAAGAATGAGATGAGGATGTTGATTTTTATTTCATTGAAATCAACAAATAAATTGTTTGGGTAGGGAGGTCTTTTTTCACAATGTTAATTCCACCAAACTATAGCTACATAGAAATTATAGTATGTTTCCCAATTTCTTTCTTCAAACATTTAAAGTTTTCATTGTAGAGAATTTTTACCTCTTCTATTATGTATATTGTAAATATTTTATTTTATTTTATTTTATTTTAGAAATTGGGAAGAGGAGCCTGTCCATGATCTCTTTCTCAGCATGTTTGTTACTCATGTATATTAAGATGGTAAATTTTGTAAGTCACTTATGTATCACAACATTCTGCTGAAATTATTGATAATTTCTTCAATTTTTCTAGTCAAACTTTGGGAACATTGGGTATAAGATAATATAGTCTTCAATTGAAAATAATAAAAAAATAAGAAAAAGTAGCCTGAACTGACTATGGAACCTTCTCTCTCTTTGTAGATGGTTTGTTCCTGTTCACATAATATTCTCTACCATCCATGTGCAGATTTTCATTTGCTTTGTAAATATATCTTAAAATTGCCAGTTTTCCATAAATCTTGCTTTCTGCTTATACTCATCTGTCTTTTGAATTAAAAGACATTTACAGAATTTTAGAAGCAAGAGAGCAAAGAAAGAAGTAAGAAAAGACCTTTGTTTTAAAGTCACAAAGAATGTTGGTTTTATTAGAGCCCCACAAGACCTTGCTTATCATAGTGTTATGTCTGTTTAGATTCACTAATGTGTACTACAAAATGGCAATCCCTTGATCACTTCCTCCCATAGAAATATATTCTTTCTTTTTGCATTGGCAGCTGTCCTCCTTTTCAAGTGGGAAGAGTTACATTATATATTGTGTGTGATTTACTTTGTACTTAAAATTCTCTGCTTCATGTTCAAAGTTCACCTTAATATTTATTTTCTTTAAGAAGCATTGACTGTGTATTTTATCTGATTCTCCTTTCTTTACCAGATTGCTTGTGTATAGCAGAATACTTCAGATGTCTTCCATTCAATCAATATACACCTAATCACAAGCTATACTCAGTGAAATAGTCAGATTCATTTTTTAAAAGCACAAAGCAAATGATTTCAAATATGTTTCACTTAATAACTTTATTTTTTTATATAGCTATTGTGAATATTAAAAACAAGACTTTATTGTGCTGGTCTCAGTTTCCATAATTTACAATAAATCAATTATTCTTAACTATAACTTTTATGTTGTCATTCTATGTTGGGAATAGTGCTCTGAAAACACAGACTTCTTACACTATTATTTTGTTGTTGTTGATAATTTCTTCAAGAAATGCTAAGACATTAGGAGCAGAAACTCCCCACTCCTATGCAAGCTTATTATCTACTTAGCATGATTTTACTATTCCAGTCACTTCATTAGCACAGCCTTACTATTCCAAGAGACTTTAGCTAGGGTGAACTTCCAGAAAGAGATGTCAGAATTTTAGTAGGCAGCACCATGCAAGTGCTAAGTCTAAGTTCCCCAGACTCCTGATCTCAAAATTCTTACTTTCATCCTTCTAGCACTCTTAGGCTGTTACTATCCTTTCAACTGTCCTGTCAATTCATGTATATTGAAAGACCTAGTTTAAGCCAAGTTTCAAATATGAAATGATTCTGTCTCTGGCCTTATATTCTCTGAGCTATTAAACAATTTTTGTCAGGATAGTGTTCTCTGCCTATAGTGGTAATATTTGAAAGTCCTGCATTCTGTAGTACATGACATAGGTTATATACCTTTAATTAGAAATAAAACAATACCAGCTGTGGTAGCACAGGCATGTAAGCCAGCACTTAGGAGACTAAGACAGGAAAATTGCTGGGCAAGTTGGAATCCATCTTGGATTACAAAGTGAGACAAACAAACAAACCCCCCCAAAACAACCAAACAAAGGAAACCTAAATTACACAGTATTTACTAAGAAAATAGGAAATGCTAATGCATCTGGAGACTGAAAGTTGAAAATGGGAGCATGAATCGCATAAAGGGACATTACAGTTTTAGCTGACAGAAAATGTCAGTGCTTAAATGCTAAGTAGCATTGAGTAAGAGAACAGCTCATATTTCACTTTGTGATTGGAGTGGACTTTGATACTCGTTTTATGAGAGCCTTTATAAGTTACAGGCAGAGGTTAAGAGTAATCACAATTTTTTCCTCCTCTGGTTTTAATAAATTCCCCTTGGGCATTTCATTCTGTTAAATCAAGCAGCAGACAAAAATGTAATGCATTTCTAACCTCTAAAGTATGTGCAAAACTTAGTTCATAAAAAATGAATGAAGAATGCAATGCGGCAACGATAATGAAATAATCCTACTATTGATAATGATACTTCCTCTTGGGTTATTCTGCCAAAGGATGTGGTGTATAATGGTAATCAGTTCTTGATTTCTTTCTGTCTTTTTTTTTTCTCTTGGTTTCTTTTGATTGGGTGTTTCTTGACTTCATCTTAGATTAGTGAGTTTGTTGAACTATCTACCAAGCATGCATGAGTTCTGTGGAGCTTGTTATCATAGCTGTAGATGAGCTAGAAAGCAGTCCTGATAGAGCAGCTGTTTCTGGAAATGACTTATTTGAAAAGGAGTTAGTATAATGTTGAAATATTGAACTTCTGTATATATGAGGAGAAATACTCCATAGTTTTGTTCTATTGCCATAATGAGAAATATGCATTCCCATAAAAGTTTGGTTTGCTAGGTGTATAAGAGATGGGTATATGTGAGTGTGATTATGCATGTGCCACAGTGGGGTGTGGAGGGCACAGGAAAACTTTCAGGTGTCAGTGTATCTTTTTCCAGTGTGGGACTGTGCTACATGGGCAACATAATGTAGGGTGAAGAGGAAAATAAAGACCCAGACATGTGGAGATAACCATGTCTGTTGTGGGACCGCAAGAAGACCTCTGAACTCAGACTTGCTAGAGCTTCCTTGGTTGATCTTGGTTGATCTTGGTTCATCTCTGTTGCTCTACATCTCTAGAGGGAGCTATTGGCGCTGTCCATGGTGCTGTTGGATGAATGCACAGTTCTGGACCTTGCCTTATAATCCTGAGAATAAATTCTAAAAGCCCTAGTAAGTCATTGTGTTTGAAGGTGATCACAAAAATTCTTAGCTATAAATTGGGATCAAAGTACTCTAAGAACTCCTCTCTAACTTTGCACTGCCATTTTTTAAATAGGAATTACAGACACTTAGAAGATACTAAATTTCCTTTTTCCAATATTTGCGGTAGCCATCTTGTCTCTAAATGACAGTTTAACTTGGTTTTGTGGTGGAAGCTATATCTCAGCATTGGGGGTGGGGTGTCTAACACAGGGAGATTGACAGTTCTGGGCAAGCCACGGTAATATAGTTACATCTCATCTTTGAAATACATACACAAAATGGTAGTTTACAATCACTTTTATTCAGGAAAATCATAAGATTATAAACTGCCAATTTGTGTATGTAAAATCTTGACTTTGCTGATAAATAGGCCATTTTATGCTTATAATATGAAAAACACAGTGTAAGGAACCTCTGTTTTTCATATTATAAACATAAATGGCTTATGTTACAGTAAAGTCAAAACTTTACATGCCATCACTATGTGCACATTAACAAAACTAACAAACATTGGAATTCTGGTAAATTAACTGGAAGATTTCAAAACTCTCTGTTTGCTCATAAAATTGCCAGAGTCATTTTGATAGGGCATTTTGCAATTTCATACAAACACGCGGGTGTGCGCGCACATGTACACACACACACACACACACACACACACACACACACACACACACTCCCTCCTCTTGGTTAGTTATCAAGGTGACCTTTAAGGAAAAAAATTGTTATACTTGAGATTAATATCTATCCTCATGACTTTGCAATAACTGATCATTTCTTACAGTTTATTACCACTAATTACTTCCTAATTTGGCCCTTTTGTTTTGGGAGACTCCCATGTCACATACATTGTGCTTCCCACATATGTACATCCCTGAATTTCTATTATAGTGTGTGTCCATAACATTCTAAGAGAAGTTCATGGTCATTGAAAAAGAACAGGAAGGAGCAAGTAAACATGAGCCATCAATTAGAATACTCTGGTGGGGAGAATTCTGTTGATACAACCATCTGGTGGTTGGAGAAGAATCTCCAGAAAGCCCTTAGCTGTCCTTTAAAGACTGTTGCCCTTAGAAACAAGAAATTCTGGGGGATTCTAGTATGGCACTCATTAGTCATTAGAAATGCAGAATTACTGATTTATTATACTTAAAAACTCAGTATAATAATTTTGGGGTATAAAGAGAAGGGTTAAATTTTTTCACTTTATTTTATTTATTTACATTTCAAATGTTATCCTCTTTCCCGGTACACCCCCCCTCCCAAACACCTTATCCTATCTCTCCTTCCCCTGCTTCTATGAGGATGTTCACTCACCCACTCTTTTTTTCTCTGCCGTTGTATCAAGTCTTCACAGGACCAAAGGCCTCTCCTCCCATTGATGCCTGACAAGGCCTTCCTCTGCTACATATGTGGCTGGAGCCATGAGTTCCTCCATGGTTGGTGGATTTGTCCCTGGGAACTTTTGGGGGGGGCGGGGGGTCTGGATCATCGATATTGTTGTTTTTCCTATGGGGTTTCAAACCCCTTCAGCTCCTTCAGTCTTTTCTATAACTACTCCATTGGAAACCCTGTGCTCAGTCTAATGGTTAAGTGTGAGCATCTGCCTCTATATTTGTCAGGCTCTGGCAGAGTCTCTCAGAAGGGTTAATTTATGTTATGATCAGTATCTCTTCTTGCTACTCCAGATATACTCAGATGATAAAAGGGTATGTTTGGGTAAGACAACAATAATGAGCTTGTTTATATATATGCTATGCAAAGTAGTTTTAAAAGGTACAAGTAAATGGTGTTTTGCAGAGAAAATTATTAGTGATTTATAATAGTAGTGCAAAACGTTATTTGTAAACATATGGAATGAATAATAGACATTTGGCTTAATTATTTTAAAGGAAAGGTATCCTTGCTTATAAAGATAACTTAATGGAATTATAGTTTATGCTAGGTTTTTAATGATAGTTTTACTTAGATTAGCATTAATCAATGGGGGAAAACACTGCAATTTTTAAACCAAATTGTCAATTAGGACTTTGAAAATTATATTGATTATTGCACTTTTAGATAATACAAATGAATAAGATGGAAATGTTCTAAATCATAACTGGAAATTCTGACATTTGCTTACTTATTTGATATTTAGTTTCAGCTGACTTTATAATGAGAGCAGAATTTACAGGGTAAATTAAACATAATCGTAGGAACATTGAAGAGGATTATCTAAGCAAATAGAAGATTGCTCCTTTTCAGTAAAAGAATGAGAACAATCAGGAATTATGAGTTAAAGAAGAACATTCTTTCTTTTTTGTGCCTATGTGGCCTTGGGTCAGGCTGACAATTTTTTTATTATAAATGGTCAATACTCCCAATCATAGTTATCAGCATACTTTATCACAAAATGACTATAATTCAAATCATTTGAGTAATTTATTTGAATTTCGTGAAGAAAAAGGAACGTAAAAAAAGACAATGCCACATGACTAACAAAACCTGACAGCACATAGTGATTCAGTAAGAGCTCTTGCTAAGTCGCACCCCAACCCCCACTGTATTTCTCTCTCTCTCTCTCTCTCTCTCTCTCTCTCTCTCTCTCTCTCTCTCTCTCTGCCTGTCTTTCTCTGGCTCTCTCTCTGGCTCTTTCTCTCTCTGGCTCTTTCTCTCTCATACATATGCATATATATATATATATATATATATATATATATATATATATATGCACTTTTAAAGGCTTAATTTAAATCATCATGGATGGAAACTGATAATACATTTGTGTTTCACAGTTGGTTAGCTCCCCTGTGATATAGTTCTGACACTCCACCCTCAGCACATCTGAGACCTGGTTGTCCTCTCTCCAATGCAAACCAAGACTCAACCTGCAGACCACCTGAATCTAACTGACCATTCAGTGCATTTGCTGCCTCAAGACAATCCATTTGATTTAGAGAACTAACACTTGATTTTTATAACTAAAAAGCAATATACCTAAAATTAGAATTTATTATGATAAAACTCAGGAATATTTAAATGGTGAGAAACATAGGGTAAAGGCATGGAGGGCTCTATATGTGAAGCCTCAATGTAAACACTAAGGTTTGCTAAGGATCTCTGACAGATTCTTGGTAATGCTTTACTATGAAATATTTTATAGTATTTTGGCAAATTACTGTTTTTATGCAAAATAATGTTATTCTAAAACTAAGCCCCCTTTTGACTCATGAATATGTGTTATATTTTCTTCATTTGTATATCCCATGATACTTATTTGGGTTGATATTCTACAGACCAGGGTTGCATCTAGTGTGCTCAGGTTTCTAGAAAGGTGTACAAGGCTAAAACTTGTGAGCAAGTCAAGGTACATGTGATTGAGTGATACTTGGGTTCTAGTTTAAATTATGTAACTTATTGGTGTGTTTCCTTTCCATCTTAAAAAAGATGTTTTCATTTTAACATAATATATAACAAAAATTTATAATGGTTTCCTTGAAATAGAACCTAACCCCTGATTTGATTCACTAACATATTTTCAAATGGTTAAAAGAACAATGGTCATTTTCTTGACTAAAGATTAATAAATATACTTTAATAACTCTAAATACATATCTTAGAGTTACATTGTGTGGCTAAAAACGCCATGACTCAAAACAGCTCAGGTAGAAAAGGGTTTATTTTGCTTACTTGTTCTTATAATATATCATCAAAGGCAGTCAGAGCGGGAACTCAAAAGGTCAGAAAGCATTTGCTGATGCAGAGGCCTTGGAGAAGCAATGGTTATATATACTCACTCCTTAGAGCTAGCTCAGCCTGCTTTCTTAGAGAAACCAGGACCACTATCCCAGGAATGGCATCAACTGCAGTCTGCTCAGCCCCTCCACAACAATCACTAATTTAAAAACATGCCCTACAGGCTTCCCTATATCCTGAGATGGAGACAAGTTTTTAGGTGAGGTTTTTGCTTCTCAGAAGACTCTAGCTTGAGTAAAGTTGACATAAAAAACCAGCCAGCACATGCATCTATCAATCCTGGCAAATAAGTCACCCTACAAGACCTGTACCGAAATAAGTGATGACATACACATTTGAAATGAAGTAGTGTTTCTTCAAATTCTATGGAAATGCCTCTGTCAATTAGGCTGCGTTTGTTTTCTGTCTTTATTGAACTATTGGCTTATAGGTAATTCAGTGTTTTTTGTTCTGAGAGATACAAAAATAAAAATATAAACAAAGCTATTTTCTGAGATCTTTCCAAAATGACTTTGTTGTGATCCTGGTGGGATGTTTCTTAACTTCATGTGTGTACACACGACACTTTCTGCCTCCAGACATAACCTTTCTCCTATTAAAATGCACGTTCCACTGGTTTCTATCCAGACTCCATTATTTTGTATAGATCCATATGTGGGGGTTAGCTTCTCCATGCTGTCACAGTCTCAGCATTTCCTCATTTTACTCCTTTCTAAGTTTTCTCTTCACCTTCACATAGGCAATTTCAACTTTCAGTTTCTAGGCTGCTCTTCTCTACTTCCTTGAAAAGTCCAGACTAATCTGCCTTTTTTTCACATCCCCTTCCAGTTCAAATACAGTGTGTCAAGATAAGTGTCCCCAAACTTTCTGGTAAAGATATCCTATATTATACAATGGATTGATAAGTAAATACTGTAAGTGTGAACTCAGCTATTAAGTACTCTCTTGTACATTATTCGGACTTCTTACTTATTTTTAATAGGATTTATTTTGGTCTTCCTTCTTGAGTTTCATATGGTCTGTGAGATGTATCATGGATATTCCAAGCGTCTTTCCTAATATTCACTTATCAGTGAGTAAATACTATGATAACATGTGTTTTTGTTTGTTTGTTTGTGTGTGTGTGTGTGTGTGTGTGTGTGTGTGTGTGTGTGTGTGAGACTATGTTACCTCACTCAGGATGATATTTTCTAGTTCCATCCATTTGCCTAAGAATTTCGTGAAGTCATTGTTTTTAATAGCTGAGTAGATCTCCATTGTGTAAATGTACCACATTTTCTGTATCCAGAAAATATTCCTCTGTTGAGGAACATCTGGGTTCTTTCCAGCTTCTGGCTCTTATAAACAAGGCTGCTGTGAACATAGTAGAGTATGTGTCCTTGTTATATGTTGTAGCATCTTTTGGGTATGTGCCCAGTAATGGTATAGATGGGTCTTCAGGTAGAACTATTTCCAGTTTTCTCAGGAACCACCAGATGGTTTTCCAAAGTGGTTTTACCAGCTTGCAATCCCACCAGCAATGGAGGAGTGTTCCTCTTTCTCCACATCCTCACCAGCATATGCTGTCACCTGAGTGTTTGATCTTAGTCATTCTGATTGGTGTGAGGTAGAATCTCAGGGTTGTTTTGATTTGCATTTCCCTGATGATTAAGGATGTTGAACATTTCATTAGGTGCTTCTCAGCCATTCGGAATTTCCCACTTGAGAATTATCTGTTTAGCTCTGTACCCACTTTAAAATAGGGTTATTTGGGTCACTGAAGTCTAACTTCTTGAGTTCTTTGTATATTTTGGATATTAGGCCTCTATCAGATATGGGATTGGTAAATAACTTTTCCTAATCTGTAGGTTGCCATTTTGTCCTGATGACAGTACCTTTGCCTTACAGAAGCATTTCAATTTTCTGAGATCCCATTTGTCTATAGTTGCTCTTAGAGCCTGGGCCACTGGTGTTCTGTTCAGGAAATGTTCCCCTGTGCCGAAGTGTTTGAGGCTTTTTCCCAATTTCTCTTCTAACAGATTCAGTGTGACTCATTTTATATGGAGATCTTCAATCCCCTTGGACTTCAGCTTTGTACAGGAGGTAACAATGGGTCAATTTGCATTTTTCTACATGCAGACCACTACTTAAGTCAGCACCATTTGTTAAATAAGCTCTTTTATCCACTGGATAGTTTTAGCTTCTTTATCAAAGATCAAGTGACCATAGGTGTGTGGGTTCATTTCTGGGTCTTCAATTCTATTCCATTGATCTACCTGTCTGTCTCTGTACCAATACCTTGCAGGTTTTATCACAATTGCTCTGTAGTACAGCTTGAGGTCAGGGATGGTGATTTCCCCAGAAGTTCTTTTATTGTTAAGAACAGTTTTCATGATCCTGGGACTTTTGTTGTTCCAAATGAATTTGAGATTTGCTCTTTCAATCTCTGAGAAAGTGAGTTGGCATATTGATGGGGATTGTATTCAATCTATAGATTGCTTTTGGTAAGATGGCCATTTTTGCTGATCCATGAGCATGGGAGATCTTTCTATCTTCTGAGGTCTTCTTGAATTTCTTTCTTCAGAGACTTGAAATTCATTTTATATAGATCTTTCACTTGCTTGGTTAGAGTTTTACATTCTTTGTGACTATTGTGAAGGGTGTCATTTCCCTAATTTCTTTCTCAGCCCATTTATCTTTTGGGTAGAGGAAGGCTACCGGTTTGTTTGAGTTAATTTTATATCCAGCCACTGAAGTTGTTTATTAGCTGAAGGAGGTCACTGGTGGAATTTTTGAGTTCACTTAAGTATAATAACATATCATCTGCAAATAGTGATATTTTGACTTTTTCCTTTACAATTTGTATCTCTTTGATCTCATTTTGTTGTCTAATTGATCTGGGTAAAACTTTGAGTATTACATTGAATAGATAAGGGAGAAAGTGGATAACCCTGACTCGTCTCTGATTTTAATGAGATAGCTTCAAGTTTTCATCATTTCATTTGATATTGGCTACTAGCTTGCTGTATATTGCTTTTACTATGTTTAGGTATGGGCCTTGAATTCCTAATCTGTCCAAGACTTTTACAATGAAGGGGTGTTGAATTTTGTCAAATTCTTTTTCAGTATCTAATGAGATAATCAGATGTTTTTATTTCTTTATGTTTGTTTATATAGTAGATTACATTGATGGATTTCCATATATTGAACCATCCCTGCAGCCCTGGGATAAAGCCTATTTGATAATGGTGAATGATCATTTTATTGTGTTCTTGGATTCAGTTTGATTGAATTTTATTGAGTATTTTTGCATTGATATTCATAAAGAAAATTGGTCTGATGTTTTCTTTCTTTGTTGGGTCTTTGTGTGGTTTTGATATCAGTGTAACTGCGGCTTCATAGAACAAATTACATAGTATTCCTTCTGTTTCTATTTTGTGGAATAGTTTGGAGAGTATCAGTATTAGGTCTTCTTTGAAGATCTGATAGATTTCTGCACTAAACCCATCTGGTCCTGGCCTTTCTTTCTTTCTTTTTTTCGGGGGTGGGGGGATGGGTGTGGATTTTAATGAGTGCTTATATTTAATGAGTGTTCTATAGATATCTGTTAAATCCACTGGGTCCATAACTTCTGTTAGTTTCACTGTCTTTGTTTAGTTTGTGTTTACATGATCTGTCTATTGATGAGAGTGGGATGTTGAAGTCTCCCATGATTATTATGTGAGGTTGAATGTGCACTTTAAACTTTGGCAAAGTGTCTTTATGAATATGGGTGCCCTAGTATTTGGAGCATAGATGTTCAGAATTGAGAGTTCATCTTGGTTGATTTTCCCTTTGATGTGTATGAAGTGTCCTTCCTCATCTTTGTTGATAACTTTTGGTTGAAAGTTGATTTTAGTCGATATTAGAATGGCTATACCAACTTGTTTCTTGGGACCATTTGCTTGGAAAATTGTTTTCTAGCCCTTTACTCTGAGGTGGTGTCTGTCTTTGTCACTGAGGTGCATTTCCTGTATGCAGCAAAATGCTGGGTCCCATTTATATATCCAGTCTGTTAGTCTATGTCTTTTTTTATTTGAGAATTGAGTCCATTGTTGTTAAGAGAAATTAAGGACCAGTGATTGTTGTTTCTTTTTATTTTTGTTCATAGAGGTGGAATTATGTTTGTGTGGCTAATTTATTTTGGGTTTCTTCAAAGATTAATTTTCTACTTTTTGTAGGGTATAGTTTCCCATCCTGTGTTGGAGTTTTCTGTCTATAATCCTTTGTAGGGCTGGATTTGTGGAAAGATGGTATTTGGTTTTGTCCTGGACTATCTTGGTTTCTCCATCTATGGTAATTGAGAGTTTTTCTGGGTATTGTGGGGCAGTGGGCGTGGGGGAAAGAGGGAGTGGGAGAAAATCAGCGTCCTACCAGAGTTCTGGTGCTCTGAGTAGGTGGACGTGGGAGGACTGCCACATGCTTTCCACGTGGCCCCGGGTGGGTGTCTGGCTGTGTGAAGCCACAGACCCCAGCTTGCCAGGAGGTGGACAATGGGCAGTACTAGGTACCAGGTTCTCAGCCTTGGGCATCTCACACTGGACAACATGGAAGATCAGGAAAAGTATGGGGGCTCTGGGGGCAGCTCATTTAGCCTCAGGGCTGAAGGGAGGAGAGGGCAGGGGAAGAGGGGTGCTGCGTGGTATCCACACAGGTGAGAGTCCTTGGTCTGGTCAGTGGCTAGAGTATAGGAAGGCCTTCTGGCAGAGGTTTAGATGTGACTCATTAGGGGAAATCCTATCCCATAATTCAAGCAAGGCAGGCCTTGATAAGCAGAGACAGTCTATGGTTTTAGAGCTTTATTGTATAAAGACAGGGAGAAAGAGAGAAGGTAGAAAGAGGGAGAGAGGGCAGCCATTGCCATGTGGAGAGAAGGAAGAAGGGAGAGAGAAGGAGGGCTAGAGATGAGAGTAAGAAAGGTGAGAGCTTAAAGAGAGAGGAGGGGCCAAGCAGTCCCTTTTGTTTGTTTTGTTTTGTTTTTTGTTTTTCGAGACAGGGTTTCTCTGTGTGCCCTGGCTGTCCTGGAACTCACTTTGTAGACCAGGCTGGCCTTGAACTCATAAATCCGCCTGCCTCTGCCTCCCGAGTGCTGGGATTAAAGGCATGCGCCACCACGCCCGGCAAGCAGTCCCTTTTATAGTAGGCTGGGCTGCCTTGCTATTGCCAGGTAACATGGGGAGGAATATACCTGGTTATAGTCAGGTAACTGTGGCAGTGGAGTCTAACCAGAATGCCAGAAGCTTGAGACATTGTCTTTGTGACTTATAGTCACAGAATCATGGAGTTGGGGGCTCTGAGGTGTCAGGTACCTGACTCTGGGTATGTGGCTTACTTTTCTGTCCCTTGTAGAATTTTCTACTGGGTCACTGGGGCAAGCCTCATTCAACCAAAATAGGCTGTCTATCACAGTTCCACAGGGTATAGTAGCCTGGGCTACCATTTGTGTTCTCTTAGGATCTGCATCACATCTGTCTAGGATCTTCTTTCTGGCTTTCATAGTCTCTGCTGAGAATTCTGGTGTAATTGTGATAGGTCTATCATTATATATTGCTTGACTTTTCCTTTACTGCTCTTAATATTCTGTCTTTTTTGTGCATTTTGTATGTTGATTATTATGTTATTGGAGGAATTGCTTTTCTGGTCCAATCTATTTTGGGTTCTGTAGGTTTCTTGTAAGCTTATGGTCATTTCTTTCTTTAGGTTAGGGAAGTTTACTTCTATAATTTTCTTGAAGATGTTTGCTGGACCTTGGAGTTGGGAATCTTCACTTTATTCTATACCTGATCTCTTTCTCGGGTTTTCTATTTCCAGGTTTTCTCCCTTTGTAATTTCTGTATTGTTTCTATTTCCATTTTAGTTCCTGGATCATTTTGTTCAATTCCTTCACATGTTTGGTTGTGTTTTCCTAAATTTCTTTAAGGGATTTATGTGTTCTTCTTTAGTGGCTTTTTTTTTTGTTTACCTGAGTTCTCCTGTATTTCTTTAAGGGAGTTATTTATGTTTTTCTTAAAGCCCTCTATCATCATCATGAGATGTGATTTTAAATCAGAATCTTTCTTTTCAGGTGTGTTGGGGTACTCAGGGCTTGCTGTGGTGGAAGAACTGGGTTCTCATGATTCCAAGTAACCTGGTTTCTGTTGCTTATGTTCTTATGCTTGCGTCTCACCATCTGGTTATCTCTGGTGGAAGGCTTATTGTGATCTCTGACAGGAGCTTGTCCCTCCTGTGAGCCTGTGAGCCTATGGTCTTATGTGTGTCAGCACTCCTGGGAGACAAGCTATCTCTGGACTGGATTGGGGTGGGATACCTATAACACAGGGTCAGCTCTGTGGAGCAGATGGAAACTTGAAGGATCATGTCCCCAAATGCTCAGCAGTTTCTGGTTTCTGTGTGCTCTGGGCAGGTCCCACATGGGCCAGGTATTGTAGCAGTAGTGGTGGTCTCACCTGTGATCTTAGGTGTGTCAGCACTCATGGGAGACAAGCTCTTTCCAGGCAGGATTGGGGTGCATATAGCTGTGGCACAGGGTCATCTCTGGGTTGCAGATGGAAACCTTCTATTTTAGTTTATGTGGCCACTTTTATCCTTAACTACTATAATCACTTATTTCTTCTCTTCTCTTCTCTTCTCTTCTCTTCTCTTCTCTTCTCTTCTCTTCTCTTCTCTTCTCTTCTCTTCTCTTCTCTTCTCTCTCCCTCCCCTTCTTTCTTTCTTCCTTTCTTTCTTTCTTTCTTTCTTTCTTTCTTTCTTTCTTTCTCTCTCTCTCTCTCTCTCTCTCTCTCTCTCTCTTTCTTTCTTTCTTTCTTTCTTTCTTTCTTTCTTTTTGTCAAGACTGTAAAGAACACATGGCCTTAGAGAATTGGCACGAGTAATGAGGAATAACTCATGCCCAATGCCCTAGTCCATAGTATGCAATGCCATGGACTCACCCATGGCCCTAGATAACTATGACAAACAGGCCATAGAGAGTGTGCATGTGCGTGTGCGTGTGAATGATAAAGAAGTGCATGAAATAATGTATAGAACGCCCTAGGTGTAATTGGGTGAATTTAGCTTAAAAACTCCAGTGTGGCACAGCAAAATTGCTCACCTACAGAGAGCCCAGGGAAGAAACTTCCAGTTGAGAAATAAGTCTGAATGGACCCCTGGTGGACACGGGCTCTCTCTGCTTAGATAGCAAAGCCTGCACACTGAAGCTCTCAGCTCCAGAGGATCTAAAGCAAGGAACCTTAAGTCACATCCTACCTGCGTGCTGCCAGAACTAAAGATATGCTTGCTAGACTGGAAAGGTTAGTGAGAGTTTGTGTGAATGAATGAATGCAGGCCTGTTTTACCATTTATTTGATTTTTGCTGTTTATGAATAAATAAGAGCACTAGAATCTTTTCCACTGGGTTTTGAGGAAATCTTTTACGCCATGCTTTACGGCCCAAATCACAACACAAGACTAAAATTTATTCTAGGTTCTCTCTGTGATTTTCTTGGTTCAGGCCTCTCTTGGTTTCTGGAATATCATTTTAATTCTTGGTACCCCCTAACATGGCCATACAGTCTCCTATATTCTAAAAATAGTGTAGGTCATTTTTCTCCTCACTGCTTATTCAAGATCTGTCAGAAGGATCTCCAGACCCTCATTTGGAACCATTACGATCCTTTCATCTTTCGGATCACAGCTGAAATATTTCTTCATTTTCCAGACACTAGCTATCTAATTCACGATCTCCTTTGACATGTTTCCACGGTATCCGTTATCTCCATTTGGAAAGTGATGACTATGGCATTACATATTGTCTGTATCCTGTACTCATTTTTTTCCTCCCCAGATATCAGTTACAATATTTTCTGAGTATAAGTAGTTTCTGAATGACTTATCAAATCATCAACAGCTGTTTGTGAGTACCTTCGAGACACAGAAAAGTTCTCATTTCCTTCTAATTCAGTTTCCATTTCCTGTTCTGTCATAGTTTCCTACAGAAGTTCAATTCTCACTAGGTTTGAAACACTCACCTGCTCTTTTTCTTAATATTTTATGGTGTTGCGGTGCAGCACACAACTTTAAAGGATACAGAACATGGAGTTGGACTTGTTTAGCTGTGTTTCATTCTGAATAAGTGTATATAATAGACGGTAAATAAAACAACATAATCCACTCAGTGTTCATGCCACTTGCAAAAGACATCAAGGTGAGTAAAATAACAGCACTGTACTGGTGGCATACGGTCACATGTACTGTATTGTTAATTCAGAATGAGAAAGGATAGAAAGATGGGAATATTCAAGAGTGGTCCTCCAAGTCCTCATCTCCACAGTTGGGACTTAGAGGCAGGAGCAGGGGAGTCCATGCTTTCAAGGTTATCCTCAGCTACGTAGTAAGTTTATGGCTAGTGTAGGCTGCATGAGATTACGTTAAATGGAAAAAATGAAGGAAGAAAATAAGGAAACAAGAATGAATGAAGAAAGAGAGAAATAGAGAAAGAAAGAGTCAGAAAAAAAAAGAGAGAAAGAATAACTTAGAGTACTCATAAGCGCTTGTCAATGGAAAGGAGCCTCTTAACCCAGAGTGTGGTTGAAATATTTTGTCAGCCGAGAATCGAGAATTTCAATAAAGATAATATTGTTTTTCTTAATAGACATATGTCAAATAAGAATGTTAAGAGAGCAATCAACTGTGCTTAAGGTCAGGCCTTGTGGTCTTTGATCTTTTCTTTATTCTTTCTCTTTAAACCTGTAATTTTTCTGAGATCTAACAAACAGAATTACAAACCCTTTTTATAGTCTTAACTCCCTGTGACCTATCTACCCTGAAGATTCATTTGACTCTTCAGATTGTGTTTCTGTCTATTAGCCTGTAACACTGTTCAATACACCTCTGAAAATGTCCAGGGTGGCACACAGTTTGAGAGAGTTGTTTTGTTTTTTTTTCCTAAAAGAATATTGAAACATGCTTACTTAATTGTTATACCTTTCGATGAATGTAGCTTCAAAATCTTATATACACTATTTTCAGGACATTAAAGAGTTAGTCTTTAGAAATCCACATCTATATGTGACAGCCTGTGTGCATGGATGAAAATTTACTTTAATTAATACTTGACTTTAATTAATTTGGCCATCATGATTTAGGTCAATAGTCTTTATCCTCCTATCTTTAGGACTAACACCATACCCTCTTCCTCTCCATAACACTCTTATCAAACAAATATAACTCATGAAGAAGAATTCTACCAGGCCTTTTGTGAGTATGGGTTTCCTAGCACTAACTACCGGTAGTATTTTCTCTTTCAGTTATGGTCACTAGCATGGCAAGAAGGAAAATGGACTCACCACCTCTGGACAAGATAAATAAACATTTTTATGTTTATTCCTTTACTAATTTCTATCTCTTAATTTCTTTTTCTTTTGGATTTCAGGGAAGATAAGGTTAAGGTTACGTCCATCTAGGGACATAGCTGTTTAACAACCTAAAGAAATGTTTGTAGATAGGGACCAGGAAATCCCATCAGTGAATGTGCACAATCCTGACAACTCAAGTTTGATCCCTGGAAACCACAATGGAGTTTATCTCTATTACCAGCACTCCTGTAAGGAAATGAGAGGAAGAAAGAGGACAATTACCAAGAAACTCTTAGACCAGATATTGTGAGTAAGCAGTGTGAGACCAGCTACTGGAGAGACCCTGCCTCCCTCACTGGCTGTAACACTTGGGAGAGCAGGCTCTGCACCTTGCCTGGGCAATACTGTGGAGATGAAACTGATAGCAAAGGCACAGGTGAACCAGCCCAGAGGGTGGGAAGGTGAGAGAGCTATCCTAGCTCTTCATAGGCCACAGCAATTGGTAGAGTGGGCCTCATGCCTTGTTTGAGCAGCACTGTAGAGCTAGCTCTGGAGGCATGGATGAACAAGCCCTGAGGACATGAGAGCAAGAGAACTGACCCTGCCTCCTGCAGGTAGCAGCATTTGTGTGACCTAGCTGCAGCCACGCTGGAGAGGTCTCTCTAGTGGTACAGATAAGGGAGAGCTGGCTAGCTGTCCAGCTCAGCTACCATCACCCAAGCTCAGATGCAGGGCTTTGAGTTGGCAAACCTAATCTAAATCATCTATAACTTGCTAGAGCACATGAAAGGGCTGGTGCTGTAGATCCAAAGCTTCAGGATTTCAGTGACATAGGGCAATGACAGGATAACAGGGAAGAGGCCAGTAAGGATTCGGTATTGGTGATGTCACAGAAGTCAGAGGTCTTGAACCAGTCTATTGACTCATTGCAATGATCTTGCATTGACTGAGGAATATTCTGTGAGACACATTGTGACATACTACAGCTTCTGCAGTTTCTATTACAATGAGATGTTCTCTATGCTGTGTGTGTGTGTGTGTGTGTGTGTGTGTGTGTGTGTGTGTGTGTGTGTGAGTTATTTTGGGGGGAAGGTTTCCAAGGTGAGTGGCAGATTTGAGCACATGGGGCAGTAAGCAGAACTGGGACACATGATGGGAAACTTACAAAGAATCAGTAAAACATTTAAAAAGAAAGAAAGTAAAGATGAGTTGTGGGCATTAGAAGTTAATGTGTATAATCAATCAATAAGTCATCAATCAATCAATCAATCAATCAATCAAGAGATCGTGCCTCTCTATTTACTAGATAGATAAAAACAATTCCTGGAATTTGTCCTCTGACTAGGAGAAGTGTGACGTGGCACACATGCACCTCCACTCTCACACACAACATACACACACACACACACACACACACACACACATATATGTGTGTGTGTGTATAATTATTTATAAATAAATGGAAGTCATGAAAAGGTATAGCATAGATACCCCAACTGTTAGGTAGCTAGTCAGATAGTAATAGACTTGAAGATCAGTTAGGTTTGACCACTACTTCCTACTTACATAGCAATATACTAATTTTGAGAAAGGGAAAAATACCACACTTGCCACTCCTTATTATGTGAAATATAGAGCCCAATAAGAAAGAAAGTACACAATTGCATCCTCTTAAGATTTAAGCCTTTGTTGAGCCCTTTAAAGGTAAGAATATTTCCTTCTGGTAAGGCAAAGCACTTTTTTAATGCATAGATTTTGTTATTTTCTTTCTTCAATTATTTTTAAGATGTTATATGATTTTTGGCTAAAAGAAAAATAATGTGATGTGAGACTTATTTCTGGCTCTGGCAGAGATAAACCTATATGCTAATAAATAAATAAATAAATAAATAAATAAATAAATAAAAAATAGGACTTCTATTGTCTCTCCTTTTAAGAGTTAATCTTAATGGGCCTGTCAATCACCTGGGCAGAACATTGCCTCTCAGGATGCCTGTCTGTTCCAGAATCTTGTAAAAATAGTACACAGTCAACCTCAGCATGAAGGTTAGCATAATGGTCTTTCTGGCCATTGTCCACTTTCATCCCCAAGGGTATCCTATTTTATTTTGTAATAAACTCTGTCTTCTGCACAATGTTTTCGTGTTTCATCTGAATTTATTCAAGGGAGGTATGTGACCTTTCTTCGAGAAACATGAACAAACATCTTTTTTCCCCCAGGTAAAGAGAGAGCAATGAGAGACCAAAGAAACTATTCTACCCAGGCCTTGCTGGGTGAATTTAGGAGTTCATTGGGGTTATTATGGAAGCAGGGGTGAGGGAGTCTAGGACTGTGGATGAACCAAAAGCCACAGCATCCATAAATGTCCCTCCAGGACAGATGATGACTCAGAAAAGCTGCATGCCTGTAGTCTGCTTTATACTTTTCAAGCACAGCCATGGGAGAATCTCTTCTCCTTAACAAGCACTAGCCTTGGAAAAGAATCTTGTGAATCTTGAAACTGTTCTGATTTTCCAGAGATATGTCAGTTTCTAACTTCCTGCGTCTTATGAGCCTCCAACCTTCTTTCAAGAAAGATGTTTCATTTCAGAGGAAATAGCTAAAAACAGTGACCACAGGACTTTGGAACTTCTCAGGAAGCCAAAGTGAGAGGAAGTGGAGAGAGGAGCATACCTGTTGGTTATTCAAGTAGCAAATGGTCAACTTGAAACAAATAACATTTTACAGACTGAACAGGTTTTATTTAGGGTTATACATGTATTTACATATATGCTTGTAATAACAATTAATGAGCCGGGCGTGGTGGCACACTTCTTTAATCCCAGCACTTTGAGGCCAGCCTGGTCTACAGAGTGAGTTCCAGAACAGCCAGGGCTACACAAAGAAACCCTGTCTCAAAAAACAAAACAAAAACAACAACAACAACAAAACAAAAACAAAGAACAATTAATGAAAAAATAGGTCATGAATTTGAAAGAGAGCAAGGAGAAGTATATGAGAGAGTTTGGAAGGAAAAAAGGGAAGGTGGAAATGATGTGATCATATTATCATTTTATAAATAAAAGGAATGATAAAGAATAAAGATAAAGAACAAAGGAAACGGCAGCCACAACAAAACATAAATAGAGGCAAATTTAAAACTCTGAAATTAATCATTTAGTTGGAATTGAGATCACCTGGGTGACTTAATTTTTGGATGGAGGTTCACTATGGAAATGGACATTTGAACGGCAGCTCCTTTCGGCATCAACCGTGCAGTGCAGACTGAGAAATGACTTTCCTGGGAGCAGAAAAGGTGAGTCGAAGTCATAGGAGCACATAGTATATTAGGTTCAGAACATTTTGGACACACCAGATGAAGGAAAGGGTTCAACTCCCTCACCATTGCTCCATAGGGTGGTGGTCCTCACTAACCGGCCATTTAAGCACCTCACGTGAGCCTCGGTGATAGAAAAGAGCAATCTCTAGTGTCCATGTGGCTTTGTCTCAGTTTGGTCCCCACTGCTCACATGCCCTAATTGAGTTGGCATTGGCCCACACACTCATGTATCCGATCGCCCTATTAGAGTTTTTAGGGAGCTTTTAGGCTGCCCTGGTCTGTGCTCCCAGCTGTTTGCATTTGAGCACCCGCCCAGGAGCTATCTTTGGATCCGAGAATGAAACAAACGCACACATGTACACACACATGCACGCACGCACGCGCGCACACACACATATACACACACCAGTTAATCTTAAAATACCGTGGCTAACTCAATGACTGGGCATGTCTATTTTCCTTCGGCTAAAGTGTACTTACATTTCTTGCTCCATACCTCTAAATCTGCCATCAATATAGTTGCTCAGTTACCTTCCATGAAGTCTATTGGCCTTTCTGCCCAAGACCCTTTCGGGCTGCCCTTCCATTGGCCGCTTTCCTTTTACGCCTACATTTTGGAAAATCTCCCCTGTAGTTTTGAGTCTTTTCTGTCTCTCTTCCCTACGTACCTTGATTCCTCTCCTTCTCTCTTCTAGCCTGAGGGAACCTCGAAGTCCCTTGATTGATCAAAAACCAATTGAGGGCAAGGACCTTCAGTGTCAGTAAACACAGATTCCAAATTAAATCAAAACTTCAGAAGTACTCCTATATGCCATTGTGCAACTCTGATCCTGATGCCCGAGTCTAAAGCAACCATAGAGGCCTTTCCAGCAATGTACACATGCCTTTCCCCAGTACCTAGCAATATGGGCACCTCATGAGTCGGAAACATCTCCAACTGTGTGGCTATGCTTTAGTCCACTACGGATGTTCTGTAACCCACATGAGGACATTTTCATAGACATACAGATTATGTGACATATAAAGGCTAATCGGTGAGTTAATATTACACTTAAGATTGGAATGAAAGAATGTGTTTGTCTCAGCCCAGGATATCTGGCAAATTACTGGTTTATGGTATGAATTTATTATTATTCAGTAAAACGTGATATTGTGGGAAGATTCAAGTGTGTATTCTTATGCTTCTGACATAGCATGCTTAGGACAGTAAGTTAAATTAAATGTTGAAAATACTTTTGGAAATGACGGTGATTCATAGATAGTCTCACACTATATTAGTCCATAATTTTCCCCATTTATAAGAAGAATTCCCTAAAGAAGATGAAGAAGGTGAAGAGTGGAAAGGACAAACTAAAGGAGAGGACAGACGACAAAACAAAACAAACAAACAAAAAAACAACCACCAGATTTCTTCCTTTTTCTCTTTCAGATAGGATTTCACCATGTTGCCCTGGCTGACCTGGAGCTTGCTTTGTAACATAGGCTCTCGTTGCCTCCTGAGGACCAGAGATTAGAGGCATGCGCAGAAAGCAGCACCTGCTGGACCGAAATGTTTGAAAAGAGAGACTACTAGAAACCCAAGATGAGAAACTTCCTAAACTTGGCAAGAACACATTCTACAGCTTAAAGGAGTCCAAAGACAGTTTCTACATTTCTTTTCTGCACACCCCTGGTTTGTGTTGTCCCAGAGATGGGGTAACAATGCTCTCAGCCCAGCCCTCTTAAAGTAGAGGCTCTTGCTTGTCTGTATTTTAGCCCAATTCAATGACATATGTGCACAATTACACATTTTCAGGTGCTGGAAAAAATAACTGCAGGTCTGTAAGCAAAAACATGATCAAGACACACAAAAGAGAGGGAGGAAGGGAGGGAGGGGGGAGAAATACACACACATACACAAATATCCATACACACACACACACACAGAGAGAGAGAGAGAGAGAGAGAGAGAGAGAGAGAGAGAGAGAGAGAGACAGACAGACAGACAGACAGAGACAGAGACAGAGAGACAGACAGACAGACAGAGAGCGCGCCCCGAGAGATACCCACTCTGGCATTCAAATCAGTTTGTGAGTATTTTAAATAATTCTACCTTTTAGCTTAACGTATTCCACCCCCTCATTATTGCTTTTGGGGACTAGAAGACAGATCTAGGAGCAATTCAACCCAATTAGAAGGGAAAAGAGAGACTTTCTCTGGCAATTGCTATGCAAATGTGCATAAGGAAACAGAAGAGGTGACACCAAGGAGCATATTTGGTTGTTGACAACAGAATGCTGCCTTATTTTCCAACATATTTTAAAAGCAACTTTAACTTAATGGATGTCCTAGATATTCCTGCCAAGGTCAGTGCCCAAGTTCCCCAACCCCTGCAGGAGGGGAGTGGGGCGGGATAGACTTGCCTGGGGCAGCTTCCCTAAGAACACCACATCCAGTTGTCATATTCATGTTTTCAGTAATAGGAATTGCTGGTGTGTGACACTTCCTGAAACTCTCGGTATTGTGGGCTTATAAAACATTTCAATGGGTAATAGTGTCAGACAGTGGTAATTAATCTTGGAGGAGAAGCCTGTTTCTGAATTGGAACATTGCTTAAAGGTATGACAATTTAGTGTCTACTCATTAAAAGTTAGGCTCGAGCCTTTCTTTCTTACCTCTAGTTTTAAAAATAATTGTGTGAGAAAAGCCCGCACAATTGGATTTTCAATGTTATGAAACACATTCTCTGAGTGGATCCATCTAAACTATTCGCAGCTTGGTGCCTGGCGGGAAGGGTAGTGCAGGAGGGAAAAGAGGCAAACCAGAGAACTCAGGTTAAGGAAGGGTGGGAGGGGCCCGGGAGAGCCCTGAATCTGGAGCGGACCTGACTCTGCAGAACACTGGAAGCCCAGGGAGGTCTGGGACTTATCCGAAATAGGCTAATTATCTGCAGACAGAAATCCAAGGTCATATATTGTAATCCCATTCAGCCTCAGGGAAAATTTACTATTTCAGTCCTGGTTGCCTTCCTCCAAACCAGTCTCAGAAGCCAGCCAGAGAGTTCTTGTTCATCCAAGGACAAGACAGCTAGTACCAGCAGCAACAAACTCTATTTCTATAGGAGGGCCAATCCATAACCAAATGAAATACTTAGTACTTACTTTGAACCAGGAGAAAGGATGCGGTCATTGTCAAGTTGGTCGGAGAAACTGGGGATGTAAAAAGATATTTTAAAACATAGAGCACTGCAGGATGGAGACTGTTTAGGATACTTTGTCTATTAAAAACTAGCCAGTTAGAAAAGAATACTGATGGTAGTTACAAAATAAGAAAGAACATCCTTCTGTGAATGCACAACCAGCTTGATGGAATTATCACATTGTTTTGTTACCATTCTGACATTTTACGTATAAAAATGAAAACAAGGATGGAGATATTTGAAGGCCCTTCTGTTCTTCCTCAGAAGGGGAGTTTAGAAGACTCTGTCACTGGTTCTACGCCCTATCTTCTGCAAATGTACATTTAAGTTATTTTCTTATGCCTCAATCCATTGCAACTTTGCATGTGAATTTAACAAAATATGTTTATGGAATACACTGTATACCTTCTCTGTTTACCAGCTAAGCATACTTTCCATTCTGTAAACATGTTTTGAGTATGACCATAAAACTGATTGATTCTGTCATCTTTTGCTACTTCTCTTCCTTATCCTGCGAAATTTTGTTAGTGCTAAGCTCTTGACAACTGAGACTTCAAGGAAGGACAGTTTTACAGAACTCTGTAGCTGACAGTCCTATTGCAGGGGAATCAGTCCTGGGATTCAAGCCCAACATTTCTCTACATCAGAGCCAGGACACATAAGCAGTTCAACTGAGCATCAAGACCAGAAGAAAGATGCTAAATGGCAGGAGCTTGTTTGCACCAAATGCTGGAAACTCCAGTCTGTGCTTTTAGTCCGCATCCAGTGATTAAACACCAGAAAATAAAAACTGAACATAAAAAGAAACTGCTTTGATTGATACAATTAGTTCAGCACCTAGATCTACAAATTCAGCTTTAGAATAAAGAGCAATTTGTCAAAACTTTTAAAGCTTGGCTGCTTAACATGCATTTTATTTTTATATTTCTGTCTGTAGCTGTGTTAAGTCCTTACTGAAATCTTTTACAGCCAAGTCATTCTTTATACAGGCTGGACCAAGGGACGAATTTACATGTCTGATAATTTTATACAGTGTTTTAAATCCTGGAAGGATATCTTTAGAAAATCCTTTCTAAAGATATTTATCAAACATCCTTAGAAAAACAAATATCCTCTTAGCAATTTTTAAAATTCATGGAAACATTTTTCATTATTGCATCACACCTTATATTTTAGGAAGATTTTTTTTAAATTGAGAATACAATGAAAAAAACATCAGTGGTTTTGAATATCTTCAGATATATATCCCCCCAGCCACACACACACACACACACACACACACACACACACACACACACACACACACTCACACATACACAGAGGTGATTCTCACAGAGCAGTGTGTGTAAATCCCCAGGAGACCTTGACAACATTCTGGTTGGATGGAGGTCTGGAGTCAGGTGGTACTGATGCTAACTCTTCTCACACACTCGAGATAATGCAAAACAAGAGGTCAAGGTCCTGGCTTTGATTTACTGACTCTACAATGTCACCATCAAAGCAGCCTTGCTCTTTTGGGATGGAGATGTGGTATTTGCTCCAGCACCAGACATCAATCTGCATTTATGCAGGGGAGAGGGAAGTAAGACAGCCTTGATCTCTTTCTGGATGCTGCTTATTGTTTGACATGTAAATTCAACTATTTCCCTTTTGCAGAAGAGTGGAGAAAAAAAAAATCAGTGGTCAAGCTTTTTATACCTAGCGTTGAACACATGCAATCTTTCACGTGGGGCGCTGAGCATACAGTTGCCCAGAGCAAAATCATGGCTTTCCTAATAAAAAGGATGAATGGCTAATGGGTGGCAATTCACAGTGGTTACCACAATATATTAGAAGAAAAAGCAAGATTCTAGTAGCAGAAGAAATATGGAAGCAAATGGTTTTTCTTTTCTTCAGTAAAGTGCTGGACACTTTACTCCAGAAAAAAAACACCATTTCTTTGAGTGTTTCTTTAAAAATTTGACCATACACATACAAATAAGACATCTATATTTATACTTCCTTTCAAAGTTCAACAGATTTCAAAACTGGCTTTTTAAAAAATGATGTAAGGTACACTATTCTTTTTAATAGACTTAGCTTTGAGTTTGAAATCAGATATCTGCTCCCATTTGGATAAGTCAACACACTCCTCTTGAAGAATTATCTTCTTCCCCCTTTTATATTTTCTTTTTCTTGAGACAAGATTTTCCTCTGTAACCCAGGCTAACCTTGAACTCTTAATCTCCCAGCTTCAGATTCCTGAGTGCTGGGATCAAAGGCATTTACCACCATGCAGGAATCTTTCACACATTTTTATTACTTGAACTGACTGAGAGCTCTAACCAATATCTATACATTCTCCCTCCATGAAAGAAAGAATTTAGAGATGAGATAAAATAAGCAGCCAGAAGAAACTGTATTATATAGCAAAGGTGGATACTGAAGGACTGGGTGCAAGTCTCTCAAAAGCACCATGGCAGAGTTTGGATGGACAAGCTTGAATGGGAAGGAGGATCAGCTGTGGGATCACACTTATAGTGGGAGTCAGGAGGTGGCAGGGGAGCTCAGTCATTCCCGTAAGGAGTCAGGATTTTCTGCAACAGTGTTTACTCCCTTTCCTAACTTTACATAATGTTTTCTGGATGTGGTATGTTCTCAGATGCAAGATGGGAGAGGGAAATGTCACAAGGCTAATGACATTACAATGAAGCCAAGGTCATTTAAGAGCCATCCTGGTTAATTCTATTTGGCTTTCTGGGTCTTACTATAATATAATTCTGTGATTGCCTTAGTTTATAAGTACTTTGCAATTTGCCTCATCTTTTGCTGTACCTAGTGTCTTAGTTATTATTCTTTTGTCTCATGACAGAACACCATGACCAAGGCAAGTTATCAAAAGAAAATGTTTAGTTTAGGGTTCATGGTTATAGATAGTTAGAGCCTATCACATCATACTGAAAGTATTTCAGTGTTCAGGCAGACATCTAGCTGAGAGCTTACATCTTGATTCACAAGCAAGATTTGTGGGGCAGGGATGGGGTGATGGTAATTGGGAATAATATGGGTTGTTGAAACCTCAAAGACTACTTACTGCCAGTGACACATCCTCCAGGAACTCCAGCAAGGCCACATCTACTGCCCAAACAGTTTTGTAAGACTCTGACTAGACTTAGCTTACCGGGGACCCCCTGAGTGAACCACTGGAATCCAGGAATCGATGCGAAAAGCAAGAGGAATATATTTAGTTATTTTTTATTAGATACTTTCTTCATTTACATTTCAAATGTCATCACCTTTCTTAGTTTCCTCTCTGAAAGTGCCCCATTACCCCCCCACCCCCCGCCCTGCTTCCCTACCTACCCACTCCCACTTCCTGGCCCTAGCAATCCCCTGTACTGGAGCATATAATCTTCCAAGACCAAGGGCCTCTCCCATTGATGACTGACTAGACCATCCTCTGCTACATATGCAACTAGACACAAGCTGGGGGGGCGGGGGGGTACTGGTTAGTTTCTATTGTTGTTCCTCCTATAGGGTTGCAGACCCTTTTAGCTCCTTGGGTACTATCTCTAGCCCCTTCATTGGGGGCTCTGTGTTCCATCCAATAGATGACTGTGAGCATCCATTTCTGTATTTGCCAGGCACTGTCATAGCCTCACAAGAGATAGCCAGGGTCCTGTCAGAAAAATCTTGCTGGAATAAGCAATAGTGTCTGGGTTTGGTGGTTGTTTATGGGATGGATCCCCAGGTGGGGCAGTCTCTGGGTGGTCCTTCCTTCTGTCTCAGCTCATTCCTTCCATCTCAGCTCCGAACTTTGTCTCTGTAACTCCTTTCATGGGTATTTTGTTCCCCATTCTAAGAAGGAACAAAGTGTACACACTTTGGTCTTCATTCTTCTTGAATTTCATGTGTTTTGTAAATTGTATCTTGGGTATTCTAAGTTTCTGGGCTAATATCCACTTATCAGTGAGTGCATATCATGTGGGTTTTTTTTTGTTTTTTTGTTGTTGTTGTTATTGTTGTTGTTGTTTTGTTTTTGGGTTTTTTTTTGTGATTGGGTTAACTCACTCAGGATGATATCCTCCACATACACCCATTTGCCTAAGAATGTTATAAATTCATTGTTTTTATTAGCTGAGTAGCACTCCATTGTATAAATATACCACATTTTCTGTATCCATTCCTCTGTTGAGGAACATCTGGGTTCTTTCCAGCTTCTGGCTATTAGAAATAAGGTTGCTATGAACATAGTGTCGAATGTATCCTTATTACAAGTTGGAACTTCTTCTGGGTATATGCCCAGGAGAGGTATTACTGGATTTTCCAGTAGTACTATGTTCAGTTTTCTGAGGAACTGCCAGAGTGGTTGTACCAGCTTGCAATCCCATGAGCAATAGAGGAGTGTTCCTTTTTCTCCACATCCTCGCCAGCATCTGCTGTTGTAAGACCACAACTGAATGTGTTTCTTAGACCCCTAGAAACAAAACCCAACATGGAGTTCTTTGTTCTTTCTCCTTCAGCCCAAGAAACCGATGACCACTGGGTGACCCCACCTAATTCCAGGAACTGGCTCACCACAATCTTGACCCACCCAGGCACCTGACTCATTGTGTAAGGGACCAAGAATGTTTGCCAAAGATAGCCTGTACCTTTCCATGAGAGATGAGCTGTAATTCATCATCCCCATTCTTATGATGTTTACTCAGCTTCCCCAATCTTTGTGGTCTTATCCTCCCCTTTTTTTGTGTTATTTTTCCTTTAAAAATCCTCAACTGCAACTGCTGAGGGTCAATCTCCTCTGCCTCTGTGCAGATTATGAGCTCGGCCTCAGCATGCTGATTTCCCAATAAACCTCATGCGATATTGCATCAAGAATGGTCTCTCTCAAGTCATTGGGGCGTTGGCTCATCCCAGTGAAAGAGTAGTACGTAACCAAAGACAAAATGGAGTCCCTTATGTCAGGAGGGAAAGTGAACTTTTAAACTAATATAAGGAACTGAACTGTTGGCCCTAGCTACTGGGCAAGCTTTTCCTGGAACAATCACAGAATAGTCCAATGCCCTCTGAATGTTCCAACGCCCTCTGTGGAATGTTTCAACGCCCCAGGAGGTTGCCTAAGGTAGCACATGACTTAACTGTTAGGTAAATTTATGGTTTTAGACTTCCCCTATTTCCTCCCCCCTTCCCTCCTCCCCCGAGTTTGTGGTTTTTGCCTTTATAAGCTTTGTAAAATTTCAGGTCAGGGTCGACTCCCCTGTCTCTTGCATGAGACACGAGTCATCCTGGAGCTGCAATTAAAAGTCCTCTTGCAGTTTGCATCAAGATGGTCTTTCATGATTCTTTGGGTGCACAAACAGCCTGTGTTTGGAGTAGTGGTCTTTCTGGTTTGATCTTACACCAGGACTTGAGCAAGGGTCTCCCTGAAATGGGGGTCTTTCACTTGTCACCTGAATTTTTGATCTTAGCCATTCTGACTGGTGTGAGGTGGAATCTCAGGGTTGTTTTGATTTGCATTTCCCTGATGATTAAGGATGTTGAACATTTTTTTCAGGTGCAACTCAGCCATTCGATATTCCTCAGTTGATAATATTTTTGAACAGATCAGCAATGGCTTATGCTGTAAGATTGAAAATCGACAAAAGGGACCTCATAAAATTGCAAAGCTTCTGTAAGGCAAAAGACACTGTCAATAAGACAAAAAGGCCACCAAAAGATTAGGAAAGGATCTTTACCAATCCTAAATCTGATAGGGAAATAATATTCAATATATACAAAGAACTCAAGAAGATGGAGTCCAGAAAATCAAATAATCCTATTAAAAATGGGGTACAAAGCTAACCAAGAGGAATTTATTGTTCTAATGTGTTGAGGTTGGGCCTGCACAGAAGGTGAAGTGGTGACCATGGGCAACTCAGTCAGTGAGCATTTTATTCAGTTTTCAGAGCAGTAGCCATTAGAAACAATGTGATTGACAATGCAGTGTGGCTTTTTAAACTGATTGGTCTTTAGGGAATGAAGTGGCAAGGACTTCCCTTTTCTGAATGTGGCCAAATATCTGTCCTATGGAATGTGTCCCCATCTGTAGGTTGGTTCCCCTGGCCCTGTGGTCTGAAGAATGTTAATTAGCCTCTCCCTTCTGAAGGGACTAGGGTTCCACAACCTTCCCAAAGTTCCTGAGCATTCTTATGCAAACCACTACCCACAGTTAGCCAGCCTCATTTTAGTAGCTCACTGTTGGCTTTTTGCTTCCTAGTGTTGCACCCATTCAGGAAGCATTTGCAAACCCCAATAGACCACCAAGGAGCAAAATACAATACTATCACACTATCTTTCATACTAGGGTCTTTATTCAAGCTAGATCTTGGGCTCACCATCATCTCTGATGCAAGAAGAGAGACGGGAGAAGAAGAGAGACAGGAGAGTAAAGTTCCAAGGCCTCAGTGGGAGAAGGTGTTATAGAAAATGGTGATCAAGCAAGGCAGTTTCTAGCCTGACAAATATTTAATTGGATGAAGATTATGACATCGGCTCTATATGCTGAGAGTGGGTGCTCTGAGACAAAACCATGAACAATTGCAAACAGTCTGAAAGTACACCTGGAACTACCAGACTAATCCTGATTGGTTGTTGCTAGGGAGTAATTCTGGGGTATGGGCCAGAGACAAGCTATGTAGTTCTTCCTAGAACTTGGGTGCAGCTTGGGCTCAACTGCCACTTAAGTTCTCAGGTACCTGCCTTTTCTTTTAAAATAGAGGTCATTCCCAAAATGAAGTAGGTTTTGTCTCTTACTAGGAAGTACTTGATTTTCATTTTTTTCTCTTGTGGTGCTTTGAATATGCTTGGCCCAGAGAGTGGCACTAGTAGGTGTAGGCTTGTTGGAGTACGTGTGGCCTTGTTGGAGGAAGTGTGTCACTGTAAGACCCTTCTTCTAGCTGTCTGGAAGTCAGTCTTCTCGTAGTGGCCTTCAGAACAAGATGTAGAAGTCTCAGCTCCTCCTGTACCATGACTGCCTGGATGCTGCCATAATCCTGCCGTGATGATAATGGACTGAACTTCTGAACCTTTAAGCCAGCTCTAATTAAATGTTTTCCTTAAAAGAGTTGCCTTGGTCATGGTGTCTGTTCACAGCAGTAAAACCCTAACTAAGACATCTCATATAGATCCCTTCCCTGCATTGAAAACATTGTTTTGCTTCCTAATGTTAGTTTGCAGAGAAAGCTGATGAGAGAGAAGGCAATTATTAGCTGAATGACTATGAGTTTAGAGTTTCACAAATACTTGGAGTGTTTTCCAAGACTTCCATTGTAGAATATCTTTCCTGGTATTCTTTTACCTCTCTAGACTAGAGCTTCTTAAATATTTTGCACTGTTGACTGCTTTCCAAGTGAGGAGTTTTATAGAACCCCATGTACATAGCTGTATACAGTATGAACATAAATCAAATATTTACTACCAATAAATAATAAAGAAATTTATTTAATTTTACGGTTCATTAAAGTGGAAAGCAGATGTTTATACTAAAGAAAGAATGTGATTGTTTATTTTTACATGAAGAATTAACTCTGGCTGAACATTTGATACTGCAGCATGTAAGACATGGTCAATATTCTTCAAAATTGATCAATACTTTATTTTCTAACCAGCAATGTTGAGAATGCTACTTTTAATAAACATGCAACATAAAATGACAGAAATAAGTTTATCATTCAAAGAGATACTAATTTTATGTTTACATGCTAATAAATGATGATAGAAAAATATTTGCCAATATTTCCTCTCTATAATTAAACCATCATTTATTATTATTATTATTAATTATTGTTATTATTATTATTTTAATAGAAGAAGAAAACTTTGTATGTCCAGTAAAATACTACGGCCCATAATATGGAGTAGTCTTGAATCTTATCTGAGATACTTTAGTGTTACTTGGTGTTGTATACCTTGAGGGCATGCACAATAAAATGTGAAATGGAAGTTTCTGGATGTGTCATATGATGTAGACTCATGTGCCCTTTTGCCTAGGCCAGAGCAGTGGGAGGACACGGACAGTGACCAGCAATGGCACACTTGCATTTGCAATATGACATTGGCTTTTCATCTTCTCTGATTTTCACTTTGTTGAGAGAGGCATAGCAGAGAATTTCTCCTTGTGACCCAATTAGTTCTGGTCGATTCTGCTGACTCATGCCGATTCTTCGAAGGCCTGGCTGTTTCTGCTGGATTGTGCCACCAAGACTTGTTTGTGTTTCATTACTTGATGCTACTGAACTGGACTGCTGGTGTCCTGAAAACCAGAGATTGGACTCCCCCCAAAAACTACTTCTAAACAGGTTCACATACCCTCATTTTATTTGCTATCTTTTTCCTCTTCTTTTGGATGGTGGCCTAGAAGGGTTTTAAAGCATTTGAGAACCCTGGTTAAGAGTAGGTTTTCAATATTCTAAGTCTACAAAAATGTATGTTCAGAGCCATGGCAAAAGTGAAGTCCTGTGATACTCTATGGGTGGTTGGTGTCTCAGACATCATGAATTCCTCATACATTTGATTTTGAATTAATTTTTGTTTGTCATAGATTCAAAATGTCTTACTCTTGGTAATTTTATTTTCAGCTTTCACATGCAGTTATGAGCTTCTGACCTGCACATTAGGAAGCTGTGACCTAAAGAACTGCATACAATACTCTTTCAGGAATCTCTGTTTCACTTGCATGGACTTGTTCTACTGTCTCACCAGTTCTCTTGTGGTTCCCCTGAGCAACACTCACAGTCAAACCCTCTTCTCATAGCCAGGACTTACCATAAGAAGTGGTCATATCCAGTTTCTTCTAAGAAACTACTTATAATCACACTGATTTTTTTTTTCAGATACTCATTTATTATTAGAAATTTGATTTAGGTATACACTTTCACAACTGTCCTCTTACTTGATATAATATATGCGGTATAGCAGTAGAGTTATTTAAGAACTATTCATACACTGATTGATTGTCTATATGATTTTTTTATCTCTAATTTCTAGGTCAACTTGTATTTATTTTTACTTTCCTTCTTCAGCTCGAGACACAAATTTTAAAATGTGACAAGTTCCAGCCAGTTACAAACACAAATTCCCCTTTTGCTCCCTGGGGTATGAGAGGAAGAAGGAAATTGGTAGGAATCCCTATGGTAAAAACTTCCTCTTACTCCCAAATTCATAGAAAATCTTCCTCATAAGCCTTTGCTCACTTTTGACATCTTGCATAGTGAAGGTTGCAGGAAATATGAAATTGGTCCCTAAACAACTCCAGTACAAACGATCCACTCAGGAACTGGGCTAACATTGCCTCACCTTAGCACAGTGTCCTAATTTGAGCACACTCTTCATGGTGCAAAGGGCTTATCTAATTTCTAGTGTCTGTCATTCCTTTGTTTAGCCCAATGGTATTTTCCCCAATGTTTCCTCTAATATTACTTGCTGTGGGGGATTGACTTGTGGCAAATTCTTGTGAAATGTCATGATTTCCCTTCAGTTTTAAAAACTAATTTGATCACATATAGATTTCTGGGATAATAGTTTTTCCAGGACTGTATTAATATTGATCTTCTTTATTTTGGGTTTTATTATTTCAGTAACAAATATACTTTCATTTTTTTTTTTCATCTGTAGAGAATGGATGCCTTAAAGATTTTTCTGTTTGACACTTTTAAACATGTTGCTTATATTATCCTTTGAAGTGTTAGTGCATAGGTTGCATTGTGAAGGCAACCTCTTTTAATATTTTTCTCCCTGTACCCACAGTAGATTAGTTAACTTTCCCTCACAGCTTACTGAAGTTCTCTTCCTTTTATTTCCTATTTACCTGCATTTCATCTTGTGTAGTTTCTGTTCCCATACCTTTAGGCTAATTAATACATTTTTAGGTAACTCCTAAACTGATGACAATCACACTGTATTTAATGTTAATTTTTACTTCAGATACTCAGTTCTTATTAGAAATTTAATGTGCATATACACCTTCACATATGCAGCTGTCCTTTTACTTGCTATAATACATGCAGTATAGAAGCAGAGTTATTTAAGAACTAGCTTAGTGTTGTCTAGAATGTTTCCTACTAATGAGATATATAGCAGATCACTCTGACTATGCTTGTTGGTACCTTGAGAATTGGAGGGTTTCTTGTTGCTGTGACTGGTTGAGAGTAAAGATCATTCATCAACCAAGATTGCTCCATCTCCCTGCTTAGGTGATTCTTTGCCTAGCCTTCAGTATTTCCTTCACACCCCTGAGCTGGGTTAAGCCAGATTGCAGGAAGCTCTCTCTACATGCATCTTTCTCCTTTCCAGTTCTCTATTCTTTACTCTCTAGACGCCTTGTCCCACATGAGTCTCAGTTTTCTCTTAAGAGCATCGTCAGACTGGCCCTACTCTGATACTGCCATTTGTACATTTAAGGCAGCAAGGCCTCTTCCTTTTTAAATACTACAGCACAGCATTCATTTACAATTCTCTTTCCTAGGCAGTCTACTGAGATTGGCTACTTTGTTTTTATCCCCTATAGTTTGAAAGTTGTTGTTGTTGTTTAATTTTCAGGTTTAGGTTTTGTTTTTGTTTATGTTATTTTGGAGTAAATAGTGAAGAGAACTTGTGGCTGGATAGACAGGAATTGTCAGGGGGCCTTTAGACTGCAGAAGTATGGAACAGTGATGATAGGCACTGATCTCCACATGCTGCATCCACTGGCCTTTTAAATGACAGAACAGCAAATGACAGCAAACGAAGGCTGTGAAGAGTAGTGACTTTGTCTTCCTCTTATTCAAGTCATAGAGCCTAACACATGGTAAGCATGTTTTAAATATCGATATTTCAAGAAATAAATTAATATACTTTCCTTAGATTAATCAGATTGTTTTTTTAAAATTTTTAATTAATAAAGTTTCTTCTTGAAACAAGATTTCACTCTTCTTAACTGCTCTGAGACCTGCTATGGAGACCAGATTGACCTTAAACTCACAGGGATCCCCTCTGCCTCCTGAGTGCTAGGGTTCAAAGAATGTGTATAATGTCTGTACAGGTTTTTTTTTTTTTAATTTCAATTTTAATTGCTTACATATAAGTGTAGTGCTCAAGGATGCCAGAAGAGGGTTTGGATCACCTTGAGCTGGAGTTAAAGAGAGTTATGGGATACCAGACATGGTTGCAACATACCAGACTTATTTACTCTGGAAAAGCATTATGCCCTCTTAACTATTAAGATTCTCTCCAGCCCAGTCATGTAGATTTTGATATAGAACACAAGGTTCTGAATTCATTTCTTTATATTTTTATGTTTGTTGAGGCAGGCTGGCCTGAACTTCTGAGCCTCCTGCCTCAATATTTCCAAATTCTGGAATTACAGAATAATTGGAATAAATCCCCATGTTTGGATTTGGATTATAAATGACTGGTGAATGGCTAACGTGTGAAATCCTGAATTGGATCTACATGAACACACATACACCCACACCCACACACACACACACACACATGTAAATACATAAACAAAACACAAAAAAGAAATGATTCCTTAGAAATCACCAACAGGTTTTTTTATTATTATTATTTTATTTTGTTTTGTTTTTCTGATTTAGAAAAGTTTTGTCCCTTTTCAAGGATTCCATCTTGAATTGCAGTGCAGGTGACACTAAAATGACATCTCTGAGGCTCTTTTACTGAAGAACCCAAGTGTCAAGACAGATACTTAAACCTAGTCAATAAGGGTTCATATTAAAGAGTGAAGTTAAAGAAAGGTAGCACATGGAATTAAATTGGTGACTAGTAATGTGGAAACGGAGCTCTCCTCAGGGCCGCAAGAGAAGCTATCGTTCTGTATAAAAATAGTTCTGCTGGAACACATAAGAGTTAGAGACTTGATCCAATTAGAGAATAACAGGTTTGCAGCGTTACCTGTGGTTGCTTATCTGGATGACAAGATGGGCAAATGACATCAAAGTCGGCTTTAATTACAGTAAAAAAGCATAAGTCTCCAGTATATGCAAGTATTCCAGAGTGGCGCCTGTTGTCAGAAACATAGTAGTAAAGAAAGCAGATGGGGACATTTAATGTGCTGTCCCAGACATTTGTGATTTTAGACAGCTTCATGAGCAAACCAGAAAAACAAACAAACAAACAAAACACAAAACTTTTTTTTTCTGCTTAGGAAGATCACAGACCCCACCTTCATTTTCTTCTTCAGTAAAATGTATTTTTTAAAAAGAGGTAAAGAAGAAGAGATCTAAGGAAGAGTGAGAGGGAGCCAAGTTAAGGTAGGGAAGAACTGGGAGTGGAGAAGCATGGAGTCCCATGCAAGTTCCCAGCCTTCACAAAAGGAGAATGAGATGTGGACCGATACATGTGAGACTGTGCTTTTGACAGGCCTATGTTTAAATATTGGTAAATGTTTGTCTTAGTTAAGGTTTTACATGGTGAAGAGACACCATGACTAAGGCAACTCTTATAAGGACAAAATGTAATTGTGGCTGGCTTATAGGTTCAGAGGTTCAGTCCATTATCATCAAGGTAGGAACATGGCATCATTAAGGCAGGCATGGTGAAAGAACAGCTGAGAGTTCTACATCTTCAGCTGCAGGTTGCTAACAGAATACTGACTTCTAGGAAGCTAGGACGAGTGTCTTAAAGCACAAGCCCACAGTGACACAGCTACTCCAACAAGGCCACACCTCCCAATAGTGCCACTCCCAGGGCCAAGCATATACCATCACATTGTCTGTAGGCTAACCTAATAGTTTATAACTGTGGAGCTGTAGTGGCAGCAGATGCCAGGAGTTGATGCAAATGGCACCAGAGAGTTAGGTATGGCAGTAGTGCAGGCCTGTGAGCCCAGTATTTGAAGATAGAGATGGGCGGATCCGGAGTTCAACATCATCCTTGACTACATAGTTGGTTTGAGGCTAGCATGCACTACAGGAGACCCTATAGTAAATAAAAACAAATAATAATAATGATAGACTAGAAAACTGTAAATTCTAACCTATATAGTGGATGGAAAGTGGGAATGATATAGAAAATTAGTATCAAATGTATTGTCACAAAGTGCCTTAGTTTTCCATTTCATTAACATCAAAGTCATCTCATTTTGTGTCTACTCTTACTTTTTCCTATGCACTTGAATGTGTATGCAAGGTGCATGTCTGTATCTGTGCTTATATTTGTGTGGGTACAGTACTCCTGTGTGCAGTGTAGTGTTCTTGTCCACAGGTTTACAGGAGGACTCTTACCCACTCATCTTCCACCTTATTCACCGAGGCATAGCTTCTTAGCTATATTTGGGGCTCACACTGGCTGCTCTTGCTAGCCAGCTGGTCCAGAGGATCCCTTTTTACCACTTTGCACTGCAATTGTGGTTGGGCTTCCAACCCCAGCCAGCATTTACATGGGTGCTGGGTATCAGATCTAGTTTTCATGCTTACTTGGGAAGTTGTTCCCATCCTAGCCATTTTTCCAACCACACACACACACACACACACACACACACACACACACAAACACACAATTTGCTCAGTGAAAAGATCATAGCAGATTTTTAATCTGTGCTTTTACATGGGCATGAGGCCAGAACCTATGATGTGTGTGTGTTGGGGTGGTGGTAATGCTGCTTACATGTTGAGGTAGAAAGGAATCGTATGACATGAGTTTTCATTTTTTAAAAATTTGAGACATTCATACATGAGTGCACTGTATCTGCATTAGTTCTGTGCCTCCCTCTGCAACCTCCAACTCCTCCCATGTCTCTCCTGACCCCTCTTGAATTTGTGTATTTTTTTTTCTCCTATAATTATTGCTGTGATATTCCTTTGACCTGGAGTCTACCTAGATTTCCTTCTTAGGCCATGGGTCACCAGGTTATAGCAAGGTCTGCCTCTTGCATTGTATCAATACAATTCTATAAATGGAATATTCATACAAAAATTTTGGGTGACAGCTATATATCCATTCAGTCTCATTTGTGTGTGTATGTGAGTGTGTGTAGGGGGGGTGTTATTGCAGGAGCACATGAATAAATGTTATTGAGTTAAAATGATTTTCTTTCCTTTTATAGTTCTCATTTTCTGTAACTCATAATAATTTTCAGAAAAGAGGCAAGACTTAAAAGATGAGAGAAATTGATCCTTTGTAAACGGAAGGATCTCCAGATAGCTCAAAGAAAATCAGTACTGCAATTAAATGAGAATCCCAGGGACTGAAATGCAAGACTGTGATAACAAGACAAAGGTTGAAAGGTTATTATCTGCTAACTTTTCAATGCCATTTTTAAATGAACATTTCTACCTTAATGCATTTAAAGTCTACAAAAAATGAATCTGGAACTCTTTCTTTGACTTTTTTTTTGTTATTTATTAGATTTTCTGGATCAAATTGAGAAGTAATTAATTTATATTACTTCCATAAATGTTGGTACTTGGTATTTATCTGTGTATATCAAAGTGGATGGAGAAACATTTAAAATGTATTATTCTTTCAAAAGTTTGTGATGGTTATGCATGGCTTCAGCATGTAGCAGCATCTTGTGACACATGTCAACCCAATGTGACAAGCAGCATGAAAAATAGATTTGAAATATGGAAGAAATAAATTCAGGAATCAATGACTTCTAGTGGCTGCAGTCAACTGTATAGCCCTCGGAAGTTGACAATTTCATGTTTTATGCAGGAGACAGACACTTGGGTAACACATTGAGGAGTATATATTCAAAGTCATTTGCAATCAATGAAACAATATAATATAAGAATGTGAAAAAATAACATCAAGAATCTTTTTCTGGAGACATTGGGAGTTGTGTACATCAGCACCCTCAAAACCTGACTGTGGCTCCTTTCCTATTATGATTTCATAGGTTTCTATAGCTTGTTTGTGCTGTCATAAGATACCATAGAGCAGAAGGACCCTTAAGAAAAACCAGGAATGAGTGATCCAATTTCTGTTCCTTCCTTTCCTTACCTGAAAGCATTGATCTGTTTTCCAGTTGCAAGGTCACTCCTAGATTTAGTCTAGTCTATCCATAGCAGAAAATGCCTCAGTCTGGTGTGATGACTGAGAGAGAAGGAAGAGGAACAGCAGTAACAGTCCTCTCAAGGGTCTATGCTTTGATACAGTTGATTCTGTAAGATAGAAACGTTTTCATAACTTGGAACACTGAGGAGAAATGGTACAGCTTGTAGTTAATATTTGAATGGATTTCTTGCCCAATTGCATCGCTTTCAGATTACATATCATTTGTTTAATTCGTGTTTCCGCTCCAAGCTGCCAGTTTCTCAGATGAAGCTGTAGAATCACCTCCTTTTCTGTGCTGAGCTGGACTCTATATTGGTGTCTCTCAACTTGTAATGAGCATTTAGAACTGTGGCATTACATTCCGTCACCAAATTATGAGGTGATATAAGCAAAATTAGTCAGTGAACACAGAAATATAACCACGTAGTGGCTACTATTTGAATTATACAATGTGGTCTGGTGGTTCATAAGTAACAGCCTTCTTACATCACGATGTCTAGAGACTAGCACACTCTCTATAGGTTTTAAGGACTGAATGATGAATTGATTTTGAGTTCCTTAGAGCATGTCTTTGTATTAAGCAAGTGCAGCTATTAAAAATGATGGGCCATTTTCCAAATGTCAAAATCCATACAGTATCCACATTACCTTATATTTTAGTGTACAGAAAGGAACTGTAAAAAAATGCAGCCAAATTTGCCTGTGAAAATATTGTTCTTTTGATTTTGTTTACATAAATGTTTTCTGGAAGTCATTTTAAAGAGTAAACAGTCATCATCATCTCTTATGGTGTTGGGAGAGACTCTAATCAGGTCTGAAGGTAGAACCAGTAAGCAATGCTCCTTTCAAACATAGTGAAAAACTAATGTTCATCATAGATCGCCAAAGTGATAGAGTTTTGCTTTAAAACCTCTGATGGTTATCTTTTCTGTAACAGCATTTGGGTGATAATTGGCTGTACTAGCACCTTATACCTATTAGTTCTGAAAATTGAGATAAAAAGATTAGTATTTTTCTTGATATGAGGGACTCAGACTCTTACTGCTTAAGGTCATGGTTCTATTTGAGTCGTATTTCCTTAAGTAGCTCCCATCCCTTGTGAGCCCTACTTCACTGTACAGTCCTGTAAAATCAGGGCCCAAATCATGGCCACTCATTGAAGTATGTAAGCAAAGCTAAGAAAATGGGATTGGCTATTTTCACCATATAATTTAATTGGTTTGGCGGGGGTGTGTGTGTGGATATTGAAGTGAACTCTGAATGTTACATAATAGTTATTGATAAAATATTAGTGGATGAGGATTGAGACATAGTCATTTGGTTGAGCATTTGTCTAGAATCAGCATTCCTTCGAATCATGGGAATGGGCATGGTCATACTCTGGAAGTGGAGGCAGGAGGATCAGAATTCTGTTGAAGGCCATCCTTAGCTGCATGGTGAATTTGAAGTCAACCTGAGCTGCATGATGTGGTGTCTTAAGAATTAGTAAACTAATAAGAATTATACACATCACAGTATGCCAATGGTAGAGATATGATACATTTATAGTTAATTACTGATATAGAACATATCTAGTCCAATTTTAGTATTTTCAAATGTGGGAAATATTTCCCCTGCTGATAAAAAAATCATAGAAAACAAATGTTTCACTAACAATACATAGGACAATGATTTCATTTTGATTCACTTTTTGTATGATTAAATAGGAATAATGATTATATAGGAATAGGAATTAATTTGATAGTTTACCAAGAATACATAGAACTTAATTAAAAAAAAAGTAAAGGTGCACATAAATATGCAGTCTCCAACTCTTGAGAATTGGATGGTTAGGGTTAAGACGTGGATGATGAAAAACAAGACATGATTTAAAACTCTTCCTGTCACAGACTGACTGGATGATGGATGGTGTTACCACGATTGACAACTAGGGTTTGAGAAGAGGTGAATTACTTTCCACACTGGCTGTTCAGGCTCAGATTATCTGCAAATGAACTTGGGTTGTTGTCTCTTAATTCTATACATTAAAAATTCAATTCCAGGAACATAAATTCTTTGTATCAGCGTTAAGTTTCAAAGTGCCTTCTGTTGGCAGAGCCATGATAAATGCTCTGTTACCTAGTTGCACTAATGGTCTGAAATCCTTAAACTACAGGAGGCGGGGCATATGCCTACAACTTCCAGCAAGTCTTCAAAAACTTCTCAACTTCCATCTGTGGGGCTTCTTCATATTGTTATTCATTCTAGGAAAGAAACACCCCCACCGCTACCCCCCCGAAAAAAACAAACAAGCAAAACCTATTCCATGAAGCTGATGATATGAAAATGGAATTAATGTTCCCATCATTGATAAGATATTAACGTGAGATATCATCAATAATACTGTGTTAATATGAGAATATGCTTTCACAATTTCATCTTGCTCTCAAATGCATTTTCCCTTTGTAGTAAGCTGGAGAGAATGAAGGCTATTGATTGATTTGGCTTATCTTCATTCCTGTGTTCCAGTATGATCTGGCCAGGAGTAAAGACTGCTCTGAGAGGACTTAAGAAGCAAACATAGGCCTGTGCTCCCTCCTCTTGCAGAAGACCAAGCTACAGATCTCAGCACTGTAGCCCCTACAAAGCTGAAACTGGTCCCAGAGGAGGCAGCCCTGTTCGGTACCATGTAAACTCCCCTCAATTTTAATTTGCTGAGTAAATAAATGACAAAAAGATAATTCTAGAATTATATAGCAGTAGTAATTTTGATTTTTCTTTTGTGGGCATTTGCAAACCAGCATCTCAGTCTCAGCACTGCCTGCTTACTGTCTTCTCAGGTGTACAATTATGCCATCAACAGAGTAGGGATGTTACAGACTTTGCATATACTACTAAACATCTATCCCAAGACATGATCAATTTAAGGAACTCTTGGGAATATAGATAAATTGTTTTGGTTCTACCTCTCGCTTTGTCTCTGTCTGTCTGTCTGTCTGTCTGTCTGTCTGTACATTTCTGTCTGTCTTTGTCTCTGTGTGTCTTTGTCTCTGTTTATGTGTCTTTCTCTGCCTTTGTGTGTATGCATGTGTGTGTGTGTGTGTGTGTATGTGTGTATGTATGTATGTATGTATGTATGTATGTATGTATGTATGTATAAGTGAGGTGTCTTTGGAGACCAGAGGTATCAGATCCTTCTGGAACTGAAGTTATAGGTGGTTGTGAGCCTCCCAGTTTTGGTGCTGAGAATAGACATTGGTACTTTGCAAGAATAGTATACACTATCGTCTTAACCGCTGAGCCATCTCTTCAGTCTAGAAATCAACATTTGGTCATTCATATTAGCAATTATTTTTGATCATCGTTATTCACAAATTGTATATTTTCAAATTTGCTTACTTACTGAAAACTTTTCATTTAAAAACTCATACTCACTTTAATTATTTTTAAATAAATATAAGAAAAGTAGATATTTGGGTGCTATACTTCTTCCACATCCTCAGCTAAGAATGGGCAAAGTTAAAGTGCATTGTCTTGCTTCAGTCTGATAATACACAAGTGTCCTTTTAAAGTCCATTTAGTGTCACATTCTTGCATATCCCTGTTCTCTGTTGATAATTTTATTTTGTTTCAAATGTCACCTAGCTTAAAGCTTTGTGTCTGTTATTTCTGAATAGAAAACAACTTACCAGAAAGAAAATGTGTTAAGTAAACTCTTTTTGTGCATAAGTATTATTGGTTTTGAGTTCATATGAACAAATCACTAGTGCACTCTAAATAAGGTGTCTGTTTACAGGAAACACATTAGAAAAACTATACATGCATGGCTTAATGACAGTACAAACCTATCCTTGTATTTCCCCCGGGTGCAATGGTTCAATATTTTGCCAATTCCTCATTCATTGTGGCTTTATTGAAACGTCTACCACTAATAATGAGATATGATTATAGTTGTTACTGTTAATTTAACTTTTGTAGGTTTAAATTAGATAAGCAATTGCTAGTGAGAGATCATATTGGCAGAAATGGAATAAAGAGTGCTTCTTAAACTACCACTGATTCTTTCATGGATGATGACGACGACAATGATGAGGAGGAGGATGATCATGGTGGTGGTGGTATGTGTGTATGTGTGTCTATGTGTCTGTGTGTGGTGTTCAGATTTTATAAATTTATAAGATTAATATATAACATATCTGTATGAAAAATAAGCAAGTTAGTAAGTTAATATCATTTGAATAAAGCTGAGTTAATATTTGCTATGATATTTTATGCTTTTGGGGTATGACGGTCACATATTCCATCGATGTCAGATACTCTCTTGGACACATAGACATGCAGTGAAGTCCTGCCAACAATATTTCCCATCGTATTCTTTTGTAAACAACAAACGGGCTGTAACTGCACCCAAGTAGTTTTCTTTTTTTTTCTTTCAAATCTATAGTTTTTGCAGTGAAACTCGTCTCAGTAGACTCATTTTCCTTCACACCCAGGATGATGGATAAACACATCAGTCTGTGGGTGGAGAAAAATTTTTGAGATGAGTGCTTCAGGGTCAGAAGGTTTTAAGAAGACATATTTTTCTGTCAGCTTGCTTGGTAGGTCAAGACTTTTCTTAGTACGATAAAAACTTAGAAGGCAATTAAGCTATGAACTGTTTGACTCCATTTTGATGCCTGTAACCACTAGGCCTGCCTTTTAGAGAGTACTCCACTTCCGAGATGTGGTGGTAACGTGATCCTGTTTGTTACACTCATCCTGATTTTGATTCTAGTAAGATAATGCTGCCTGTGGTTAAAAGGAAGTTCACATACAAATAAAATGTGCATCTTAATTCAATTACTATTAAGGATCTGCACCATGCTAAGGCTTACCAAACTTGCATTAGAAATGCTTTAGTCTATTAGCTAGA
This sequence comes from Mus minutoides, assembly GCA_902729485.2. Lineage (NCBI taxonomy): Eukaryota > Metazoa > Chordata > Mammalia > Rodentia > Muridae > Mus > Mus minutoides. The sequence continues at coordinate 170,449 of LR750577.1, read as the reverse complement.
GAACTTCTTGTAATAGTAGCTTTTCAATGTTAGAAATGATTTCTTGAAGAATATTTATAAGAATTGGAGGGGCTTTGAAAGAGTTTTACTAATTGTAGAACCAATCCCAAAGCCAACCTTGTAACAAATAAGTCATTTGTTACATTTTTTTTTTCCTGGACAAGTTAGTTAATATGTTTAACTCTCAGTTTCTTGATCCGCATACCAGGATTATTTGCCCACCTCAAAGATCTCCTGAGGATTAAGTTGAGATAGGAAGATGAAGTGCTTAGCGTGGGACCTGCCACCTTATACATGTCTCCGAACAGGTTTGCTTACACACTGCTGCTGACCCCCTCATCGGAGTTGGTAATGGGACCAGAGTGGAGAACCTGGAGCTGGGCTCAGCTTCTCTTTACCGTGGAGACCAGATTTAGTAAGTCTGAGATTGTCGCTTTGAGGACACAGAGCCTTTCATGTGCCTGACATTAAAATATCAGTGGACAACTATATTTATTTTATTTATCAAATTTAAACCAGGTGCCAATTCTTGATTGAGTTGCCTCAGGGCATGGCTGAAAAATAAAACACTTGTATTAAAATTCGAAGTGCAGAGTGGCAGTAGCAATTGGAAATTGTCACATTATTGGCTCTAATGTGTCATTTCGGATGCTGCCTTGCATTATGCAATACATATTTGCCCATTGGAGTTCCGCTGAATCCTGATGGCTTTGCCTTTTCTCAGTTAAGGATACCTGAGGGAAATTTTCTGCCTTCCCAGATCTATAGGTAGACAACTCAATTATGTTTTGTGACCCCATTACACATAGATATCAGGAATCTCTTCAGTCTACTTACATCAAGAATCGGAAGCTAGTAAGAAAACTAGATGAGCTTCCTATATTCCTTTCCGATATTTTACTGAATGATTGGAAAGTTAGAGGTTACTTTGCTGAAAGGAAATAAGAAAGGCAATATAAAACAATTTTATAAAGTAATTCTGGCCATGACACTACTAGCATTAATTATTTTAAATTTGCTTACAAAGTTTATAAGGTTAAAGTTAGATCAAGATCTGGTGCATGGAGTAGGAATATATATATTTCTGATTCCTAAGAAAATAGCTTATAATTATTTTTGGGTGTCGCTACTCCCAAAAGTCTCCCGTTCCTGAACTAGTGTGCAATAACTGATCCGCATTCAATGACGGAACAGCTTGTCCCCATCTTGGGCTTTAAAAACCACCTTACAGTAAAGACAAACTAGGTTCATTCCTGTTTATGATTAAACCTCTGTTTCTCAATGATTGTGCTATACCCCACCTGTAGCCTTAACTACAAATGGTTTGTGTTGCCTGTTATAGGAAACAGCAACCATGCCTTTGTTTCAAACGTTATTATGAATACTTGTTGTGATGACTATTTTGTTATGACCATCTTGCTACCCTGACTTTGTTTCACAAAAGGTTGTTATGACCAAATTATTATGTTCTGCTTCTGCAACTGCACTTATGTGCCTGCCAAATATCCCATTTGAAAAACCCCTACACCTGAGCTATAAAAACTTCTCTTGCCCATGCTCAATGCTGACCCCTTGAACCCTGCCTTAGGGGGAATGCAGCCCATGCATATGAATAAAAAAAGCTTGTTTTAATTAATTTGTGCATGATGAGTAGAGTCAATGGTCTTTCTCTTGATATCTTTGAGAATATTATTAATTCTCTTATTTCTACAAGAGTAGAAGAATCATGGGAAAGGTAGTCAAACAGAAGCCGCCTTTGTATTTGATAACAGCATCATCTTGCTAAATCAATCCTGAGACTGTCTATTAAAAGACTTATTAAGTACATTCATTGCTTAAGTCTCCAGATGTTGGCTTCCTGTTACTTACAGACTAACGCATTTCTAAGTACTGAGTTCCTTCAATATCTTATCTGGAGCTTTAGCACTTCGTGTAGCATCTTATTATAACATTACTGTGAGAGTCAAAGGGTGTGAAAAATGCATTATTTGACCCAAAGAGACATGCTGTTCCATTGGGCAGAACATATCCTGTGAACATCAGCTGCAGTGAAGAAACAAAAGCTTTTAAGTCTTTAGGCCAGAAATAGAAGTTTAAAAGTTAAGTTATAAATAGGAGGAAGAGGAGGGGATGGGAGCTCAACCCTGTAATCTTTCTCTTATAGAGCTGAGGTTTGTTTTGGGATAGTCCAATGCTGGTGCGTGTTTATAGCAGTATGAGTCTCACTATGGTTACCACTCCAGTACTCCCTGCCATTGACACAGTTCACAAGGAGTATCACAGTGATGCAATATTGTGCTATGGGGCTGAGGACCAAAAGAGACAATTATTCCTGTCTCTAAAACTGACTTGCTCTATGACCTCAGGCAAACCATTCAATCTCTCGGTCTCTGTTGTTCCATCTGTAAACATAGGATGGACTATTCTTGCATGGAGTTTTTCTTCAGAGGGTTATTGAATGGATTATTAAAAGAACACCTGAGCCCATCAGACACAACAAAAATTCTACTTTGTAAAAGTCAAGATTTGACCTCATCTCCAAGGACCTGGAGAAAACATGGTAGTGTCAGAAAAGACACCCTGGGACCTCAGTTCCTGACCTGCTCTCCCATCATTGGCACAGAGGAGATTAGCTAGTGGTACCCCACCCAGATCCTTATACTGCACAGAGGGGTGCAGGGAGACTTGTCCTAAATGCTGTTTCAGGGGTTCGTGAGCAGCAGGACATGGTAACAAATTGCCATGTATGAAGGGAAGAGATTGCCTAGCTGCTACATCCACTCCAGTAGCAACCCGCGTGACAGGCTGAAAAGTCTGGGCACGGTCCCAAGGCACGAAGTTCATGGAAACTTAGTCTCCTGGAATCTTAGCATCCTGTATAAAGAATGCTCCAATGCCCTTGCTTTAGTTGATAAATAGATCTGTGTGCTTTTCCCTAATATTGCTTCATTATAAGTGTTCCTAAAGATTCATATTTTGACATATAGCTAAGTTAGATCCTAGGCAGTCCTTGATCCAACCTTGAGCATGTATAGCTAAGTCACTGCCCTACACAGGAATTCACCACTACCTAGGAATAAGGAAGTTTGCGATCTGAGAAGGAACCAGACTAGATAGTTAGAACTATAGCTAGCTGAGTTACACCCAGATACAAGTATTTACAATGGCCTAGGGGGAAGGTGGACTAC